>CABHPQ010142370.1:0-13602 GCA_902168405.1 Peromyscus aztecus
TTAAATAAAAAAATAAAAATAAAAAGTGTGAGGAACAGTGCCTGTCATGGATGTCTGGGGGAGGACAAAGAATGCGTTGCCTTGTTTTATTCCAGTCTAAGACCGAGCAGAATTTGACTGGTGGAATTCTTTTTGTTTTAATTGGCTTGTGTCTCTTGTAGCTTAACCGCTTGTGCTAATTGAGTCAATTACCATTTAGCTACGCCCAGCCCAAAAGGTGTTCGGGATATTGTTCAGATTTTAACGTATTTTATCATTCAGAGAAACGTTGAGATAACAGAAAGGCAAAAGTTAAGTGTTCCGATTTAGCTACGCCCAGCCCGGAAGGTGTTCGGAACATTTTTCAGATTTTATGTACTTTTATTATTCAGGTAAAACGTTAAGAGCTACAGAAAGGCTAAAGTAAGTGGTAGCTCAAAGAAAGATTTCCAGGTTTAAGCCTGAAGGTTGCCTGGAATTATAGAGTTACTCCCAGAGCCTAGTGATCAGTTGTAAATGGTGTACACATAGGCAGATATGAGTTGGCTGGCGCTGGTTGCTAGTCTTCACTTAGGAGTTGTTTCAGCAACTAATGAAGTTGACAGTGCCAACAAGTCTCATTAAATGGAGGATTAAGTCGCGTTTTACCGTGCATGGATTTGGATTTATGGCAGGCTTGTCACCCTGGGCCTCTCATAGTGTCCCATGCTAGAGCAAACTGTGGCTCCTAACCATTGCCCGGCCTCCGTGCCCGTAGGCTGCTGGCACTGAAGTGGGTCATACAGTGGGGAAAAGAAAACCTTTATTTACCTGGCCACTCGACGGTGTCAGTTTCATAAGACCAAGACAGAAGCTTTTATTCAGTGTGGTGATCTTATTGTTACTCATAAAGTTAGCCAAAAATCCTACCATATGGTTATCCATAACTAAGTGGAAGGCATTGAGGACAGTTGGATTCCCAGAAGAAGTGTTCATTTGGTAGGCAATACAGGCTCTGGGATACTGATTTCTGATGAGATACAGTAACTTTAACAGGATACTATGTTGATTAGGGTTTGTTTTTTTTTTTAATGCCACTATGGCATGAAAGTTTCCTTGTGGAAATTGTTGATGGATTATTCACTAGAAATCATTAAGCATAACTTAGCCCATTGTGTAAAGAAAAGATGTTTACAGGGCTGTGTGTAGTTACTGTACTGCCATTTGAAGTTTCTGGAGAGCTGGAACGGCTCGGAAATAAAACAGATAGGAACACATAATATTAAAAATGCCAGCCATGGGATTGTGTGCAGATAAACTTCTGAAACCCACATGCTGTTCTTGAGGGATGGGGGTTGAGATGTTCCTCGTGTATGGAGCAAAGCTGTGTGTCCAATGTGGAATCTGGTGTATTTGGGCACTGCAGAGGTTTGGGGGATTGTGGGGCTCACCTAGGCACTGGGGTTCCCGCCCGCGCACCCCACTGATCTTCCTGTCTTGGGCACTTTATTCCGCCTGCTAACTCTGGTATGCTGTTGGAGTGTCTAACCTTTAATGGTAAGATTCCAAGGGAAATAGCAACATCATGTGTTTCTTTCTATCCATCAGAACACTTCCACCGCTCCAAGGAGACAGTGTTCAGAGTTCCTGGATAGCTTGCCTTGTGAGGAGCTGGCAATAGCTTAATTCCATCTCACTTGTAATTCCATTACACTTTTTTGTGTAAGTATTCAGTTGATACTTGTGGGTTTTGGTGAGAGTCACTGCTAAGGCTTTGAGTGGGTTTACCCTCACAGCTTATTCTATTTCAGGGCACATCGAGAATCATGAACAGCTTTAATAAGGAAGAGTTTGAGTGCCATATCCTCGATGAAGGCTTTACTGCCAAGGACATCCTGGACCAAAAAATTAATGAAGTTTCTTCCTCAGTGAGTACGGGAAGCCCATGTCCACAGCTAGGCTGAGAGAGTTCTTGCATGGTGGGAGTGAGCATGTCTTCATGTCTTGCCAGAGAATCTAGAATTTCGTTGGCTGTGGATTGTCCAGTGGTGATGGTCATGCTGTGTCAGTGACTGCCAACAGGAAGGAATAGGATTTGATGAAGGGAGGGAGGGAAGGAAAGGGGTTTTCAGTGTGGCACACTGCAGCACTGTTAATGAGGTTCCTGCATCCCCTCTCATTCCAGGACGATAAGGATGCTTTTTATGTCGCGGACCTTGGAGACATTCTGAAGAAACACCTAAGGTGGCGAAAAGCCCTTCCCCGCGTCACTCCCTTTTATGCCGTCAAAAGTAACGACAGCAGAGCCATAGTGAACACCCTCGCCGCCATTGGGACGGGTTTTGACTGTGCAAGCAAGGTAAGCCTGCCCTAACCCAGGGCAGCACCAGTTGTGTGTCTGGGCAGCAAGTGTTAAAGGGCTGGGGTGCACGACATTTTCATGTGCTTTTGTTTATGAGACTCATTCAGTCTGTAGATAATCCAACACCCGCCTTCTCTCTCTTTCAGACTGAAATACAGTTGGTGCAGGGGCTTGGGGTGCCTCCTGAGAGGATTATCTATGCAAATCCTTGTAAACAAGTGTCTCAAATCAAGTATGCTGCCAGTAATGGAGTCCAGATGATGACTTTTGACAGTGAGGTTGAGCTGATGAAAGTCGCCAGAGCACATCCAAAGGCAAAGTGAGTCAGTCCTCTGAGAGCGGGCTGGGCTTTGTCAAACTGCTGTCCCATTTCCTTTGTCAAACTGTCCCACTCCTGCATTCCCGCCCACGGTAGAGCCAGGCCGACCCCACAGAGCAGCAGCACCCAGACTTGGGGTAGGGCTCTCTAGTGAGTGTGGATGGAATGCTTACTTGATGTACTTCTGTCCGTTGTCTAGGTTGGTTTTGCGGATTGCCACTGATGATTCCAAAGCAGTTTGTCGCCTCAGTGTTAAGTTTGGTGCCACACTCAAAACCAGCAGGCTTCTCTTGGAACGGGCAAAAGAGCTAAATATCGATGTCGTTGGTGTCAGGTGAGACCTCGGTGACGTGGTTACAGCCTGAGACGTTAAACAGTGCCGCTGTTGTGGGCTTCTCTCATTTTGAGAACTAGTGGAAAAAAGCAGCATCCTGTTACTGTGATTTCAGCTTCCATGTGGGGAGTGGCTGTACTGATCCCGAGACCTTCGTTCAGGCTCTGTCCGATGCCCGCTGTGTCTTTGACATGGGAGTGAGTACATGGGGCTCATTAGTGGAGGGGCTGTCTGAAATAATACTCTAAGTCTAGAATTAGCCTTTTGTAAGAGCCTTTGCGGTGTAACAGATTTAAACCCATCTGCTCTGTGCATTTTTATTACTTGTTATGAGTCTGGCAATCTGACTTGTGAATTTTCTTGCTCTAGACAGAAGTTGGTTTCAGCATGTATCTGCTTGATATTGGTGGTGGCTTTCCTGGATCTGAGGATACAAAGCTTAAATTTGAAGAGGTAACTTATTTATTTACAACATTAATAACCTACAGAGGTATAGCAAGTTCCATTTTGGTGTAGTTATAGAATCTAAATATTTTTACTGATAGCAAAAGGGGCCAAACAGACATGAACGTAAATGACCTGGCATTGTGTTTCCAATGACTTATTTTTATTTTTGAGATGATCTCATTGTGTAGTCAGTCAGGTTGGCCTGAACTTGGAATACTCCTGCCTCAGCTATCCCAGGCTCCCATATACTTTTTTTTTTTTTTTTTTGGGTTTTTCGAGACAGGGTTTCTCTGTGTAGCTTTGCGCCTTTCCTGGAACTCACTTGGTAGCCCAGGCTGGCCTCGAACTCACAGAGATCCGCCTGGCTCTGCCTCCCAAGTGCTGGGATTAAAGGCGTGCGCCACCACTGCCTGGCTCCCATATACTTTTAATGTTCAGTCTCTTAGAAACAAAGCCATCTGGTGCTTGTGTTCCTGTTTGTATAGTTGAGTTAGGCATAGTGGAAGGGATTTTATCTTGTTTGCTAAACAGAGTTACTTTGGCATTGGGCCCCTGTTCTGTAATAATTGATTTTGTGCTATTGTTTAATAATAAAACAATATCCATAGTGTCTTGAAAAGCTAGAGACAGGTCCTGAGAGGAGAGTGGGAAATGAAGTGGTATGTAGACTGTTTCCATGGAGATAGGTGGTACCCGACGACAGGCCTGCGGATGCCAGCCCCCAGCGCATGTCCTGTCCTTTAACACATAGCAGTGGGATATCTCCTCTGTGTGAACTGAGTCACGATTGCCACTCCCTTCTCTCTCACTCCTAGATCACCAGTGTGATCAACCCGGCTCTGGACAAGTACTTCCCACCAGACTCTGGAGTGAGAGTCATAGCTGAGCCGGGCAGATACTATGTCGCGTCAGCTTTCACACTGGCAGTCAACATCATTGCCAAGAAAGTAGTGTGGAAGGAGCAGACCGGCTCTGACGGTATGTTGTGACGAGGGTGAGTCATGAAGGGTAACTGAGAATTGATAGAATGGGCAGTAGGTAATTAAGGTGATCTGTCTTTGTAGATGAGGATGAGTCAAATGAGCAAACCATCATGTACTATGTGAATGACGGAGTCTATGGATCATTCAACTGCATTCTTTACGATCATGCACATGTCAAGGCCCTGCTGCCGAAGGTAAGTTGTGAGCATGCTCTCTCTAACAGTGAGAGTGATGGACAGGATGCAGGGATATTATTAAGAAGCAATGTCTTCATACAGAGACCCAAGCCAGATGAGAAGTATTACTCATCCAGCATCTGGGGACCAACATGTGATGGCCTTGATCGGATCGTCGAGCGCTGTAACCTGCCTGAAATGCATGTGGGTGATTGGATGCTCTTTGAGAACATGGGTGCATACACCGTTGCTGCTGCGTCTACTTTCAATGGGTTCCAGAGGCCTTCCATCTACTACGTAATGTCGAGGTCAATGTGGTGAGTGAGGTTGTGCACACTTGAATTTCTCCCAAGCACGGATCTCTGGGTTGTTCAGTGATAGGACATTTATTTACCTACCATGAGCAGGAGCTATGGATTCCATCCCTGGGTGAATGCTCCACCGTTCGGAAAACACATGCTAGGCTGAGGAAGAGGAAAGAATCAGTTGAGGATGGCACCTTGGATTTGATTAAGCTCGGCTCTTGTCTAGTTGATAAGAAATTGTTTTACTTTGAGTTAAATGCAGACAAATGGAAGGGAATCCTCCAATAATACTGATGATCTTCACATTTTTCCTGGAAAGGTTCTTAGAACTAAAAGCAGTTAGATCCTTTGCAGCTAGAATATTAATGTAACTAGTGTTCAAGTTAGCGTCTGTCACCCACGATTTCCCCATTAGTGAAGCGGTGCGTTGAATTGCTTCCCGTCTAGTGCTGTAGTGACGGGGCATGCTGTCTTGGGAGGCTGCCCATTGGAGGGACTTGGGTTTGAATGTGCCGCTTGTTTGTTTTCAGGCAACTCATGAAGCAGATCCAGAGCCATGGCTTCCCACCAGAAGTGGAGGAGCAGGATGTGGGCACGCTGCTGCCCTTGTCGTGTGCCCAGGAGAGCGGGATGGACCGGCACCCAGCAGCCTGCGCTTCTGCTAGTATCAATGTGTAGCTCTCCCTGCAAGTTTAGCTTGAATTAAGGGATTTGGGGGGACCATTTAACTTAATTACTGCTAGTTTTGAGGTCTTTGTGAGAGTAGGGGTTGCAACAGATGCAGAATGGAAGGCTAGGAGATGGGTCACACTTACCTGTGTTCCTATGGAAACTTTGAATATTTGTTTTATATGGATTTTTATTCACTTTTCAGACATGATACTAACGTGCCCCTCAGCTGCTGAGCAAGCATTTGTAGCTTGTGCATTTAGCAGAATGGGCCAAAAGCTGATGTTGTGACCCATTTTGAAAATAAACGATCTTGAAATAATTGGGCATCAGGGAATGTTTGCAAGTGTCCCTTAAAGAAGGCACACACTTCCTGCACAGGCTGCTGTAGTGAGAGCAGAGAAGGACAAGGTGGATGGGACGAGGCCACGCCCTCTACACAGCATCAGTCTGTTTAGTCAGCCCCACATGTGTGCACTTGGCTGTGGAGTTGGTGCCCAGAGCCTGTGGGTGAGGAGTGTCATCTGCCCAGAGACCTGATGTTCTGGCCACATCTCAGGGAGGGCATCGGAGGCTCTTTGAACCTTGCCTGCAGAAACCCTGAATGTTCCCCAACCCCTGACTTGGCCTGCAGCACCACCTAGTAACAGCTGGAAGTATCTTATCATACAGCACTTGGCAATCAACTTCCTGTAATAAATTCAACAGCAGCAACCACTGTGTTGTAAATCTTTACCTTGACCATTGACCTTTTATAATCTTTACTCAGTTTACACACCTACTCCTCTCTGAAAAAGTCTTTAACTCTGGAAAACCTGTAGCTCAGGAGAGTCATGGCCTGTAGTCCCAGCACTGGAGTTTTTGACCAGTGTGGGCTAACAGACCCTACCTCAGATAATCAACCGAATAGTCAGGTGTAGCCTGAGTAAAGCCACAGACCTGTGAGCATCTGGAGGGGAGGACTACCACTGGCTGAAGCCCTCCAGTCTGCTGCAGCGCTGTGCCCTCCATGCGTGTGAGCGGGAAATCCTGGCCCTGAGCTGCCTTCCTCTTCAAGATTGCAACTACACATACATGACCTCCTTCTTCCCACGCTCAGGGCTGTGGCTTTATTTGCTAAAATGTGAACTTTCTTGGGAGCCACAAAGAAGTGGCTGGAGCTGGGAGGAAAGATGGCGGTGAAACCTGGTGGTTAAGGGTAAAGGTTCAGGTTGTATCCATACCTCTAACAGCTGTACCAATAGGCTGGCTCATGTGGGGACTTGATGACAAAGGTGGATGGGCCCCAGCCCAGGCTTGGGTTATTGGTAGTTAGGATAACTGGATAACCATCTGGGGAAATGAAGGTCTCTCCAGCTCCTTTGGCAGGAATACATTTTCCACAAGAGCTTCCATGAAAGTTCTTGACTACGGGAAACACTGAAGGCAAGGGACAAATGGGCGAGGGCACCAGGAACGGGCTCATTTTCTTCAGTCTAAAGGTGCAAGCCAGCGAGGGGCTCATGGGAGAGCACAACTTGTTTTTGCTTGCTATACAGCCCTAGTTGGCCTAGAACTTGTTATATGGATCAGGCTGCCCTCTAAAGTAGCAGGTGGGTGCTTCATGCCTGGGGAGACCAGAAGACAGCATCAGATCTAGAAGTGGAGTTAAAGAACCTGGGTCCTCTGCAAGAGCAGCCAGCACACTTAACCACTGAGCCATCCTTCCAGCCCCTAAATACAGTTTTTTGAATGTTAAAGTTTTTGACCCTGGTAGAGTGGTAGCCTAGCATGGTCAAGGCCTTGGGTTCCTTCTTGCCACGGGAGAGGTTGGTAAGCTCTGGAAGACAGGCGTGCTCACTCTTGATGGGATCTGAGGCAGCTTTAGCACACTTTGAATTTTCAAGACAGAGTCTCTAGGTTTGGTGCCTGTCCTGGATCTCGCTCCAAACAAATCAGGCTGGCCTCGAACTCACAGAGATCCAGCTGGCTCTGCCTCCCAGTGCTGGGATTAAAGGCGAGTGCCACCACGGCCCGGCGACTTAGTTCTTAAAAGGAGTCTTTATCAGGATCTGACCCTGACCTTGAATTTATCATCCTCCTGCCTCAGTCTCATGGGTGAATGCTGAAATTCACATCCAGCTTTTCTGAATTCTTTTTTGACTTATGTATATACATGTATGCTTGTGTGGGTGTCTATACACATGTGTGCACACAAGTTTAGGCTAGAGTCTGACCTCTGGTGTCTTCCTTGACCACTTTATTTTTAGAAGGGTAAAATAGTTATGGTTACACATAACTAAAGTCGATTAAACATAATTTTAAAACAATGCTGTAGCTCTTCGGATAGAGTTGTGTTGTGTGGCATATGTGTAGTGAGGGGGGGTATGCACACCTTGTATATATGCATGCATGCAGCGCCCAGAGGGGGAACGTCAGATGTCCTGTTACATCACTGTCCCTCTGTCTCTCCGTCCCTCCGTCCCTTGAGAAAGAACTCATTGAACCTGGAGCTGGGCTGTCAGCACACAACCCCCAGTGAGGCCCCTCTCTCCGCACCCACCCCCACACCTTACTGTTCCAGTGTCTCACCAGACCTGGAGTTCACAGGTGACTAACTATACTGGCTAGCCAGCAAGCCCCAGGGACCCTGTCAGAACCTCTCCCGCTCTGGGATTATAGGCCCCGGCCACCTGGATTTTTCTGTGGGTGCTGGGATCAAGCTCGGGACCTCATGCTTGCAAGGCAAGTGTGTTTTATTCACTGAGCTATCCCCCCCCCCCCGCCCCTGAAACTTGCTCAGCCTCTCTGGCTCATTCCCTGCCCAAATGGCAGCAGTCAGGGGCAGCCCAAAGCCCCTCTGGCTCTGGAACTCAGCTGAGATTGGCACCCCATTCCTGCCAAGGACTGAGTTGAGCTGGGAGTTGGACAGACCCAGCTGAGGAGGCCCCATTGTGGCTAGCACGGAGTGCCTCTCTAGCTGCCTCATCTGCAGCCCGGGGAGCGAGCCAGTGTGCTCCTGGGCTTGCCCTGGGCAGGACTTGCAGAGCCCAGAATTAAATGGCATTTCTCCATTTCTCTGTGATACCTATTCCAGCTCTCACCTTGAGGTTCCCGCCTTGAGCTCCTGGCCTGGTTTCCCTCCATGATGGTCTTGTAAACCAAACAAACCATTCCCCCTGTCAGTTGCTTTGGGCCAGTGTTTTATCACAGCACCAGAAAAGCTAGTAACTATGACATCCCTAGCCCACCCCTAAAACACTGGCTGTTAGTGGAGCAGGGTTTTAGGCACATTCGCTGCTTGCTTGAGGGTGGCCAGACTTGTTTACCTGGCCTAAAGTCTGTCTGTCTGTCTGTCTGTACTGGCTGGTTTTGTATGTCAACTTGACACAAGCTAGAGTCATCAGAGAGGAAGGAGCCTCAGCTGAGGAAATGCCTCCATGAGATCCAGCTGTAGGGCATCTTCTCAATTAGTGATCTATGGGGGAGGGCCCAGCCCATGGTAGGTGGGGCCATCCCTAGGTTGGTGGTCCTGGGTTCTCTAAGAAAGGCTGAGCGAGCTATGGGGAGCAAGCCAGGAAGCAGCACCCCTCCATGGCCTCTGCGTCAGCTCCTGCCTCCAGGTTCCTGCCCTGTGTGAGTCCCTGTCCTGACTTCCTTTGATGATGAATAGCAATGTTGAAGTATAAGCTCCAAAAACCCTTTCCTCCCCAACTTGCTTTATTGCCATGGTGCTTCGTCACAGCAATAGAAACCCTAAGATAGAAATCGGCAGCAACACAGTGGGATGAGAGACCCGATCGTGTGTTTGGGAAGACTGTGGAAGGACTTTGGAACTTTGGGCTAGAAGAACCACTGAGTGTTAAGAAATCTGTGGGAACGTGGAAGATAAGAATGTTGAGAGCAGTGCAGAAGATGGAGGACTGTCTATTGAAGCTTCAGAGGGAAGTTTAAAGACTATGGGGGCCTTCTGTTATTTTGAATTAAGATCCTGTGGTTCTGGGTAGCTGGGGCTGAAGAATCAGCTGTGATTGACAACATACCACAACTACTAAAGCAAAATTTTGCTTTGCTGGGCTACTCAATGCTGGTCAGCTGGAGCTAAGAAATTAGCATGATTAAGAAGAGACCAGCATCCCTGGTGAAATCTGGGAAGTGTTTTCTGAGAGCAGAGAAGCTGTGTTCCAGAGGCGGCCAAGGTTGTACCTCGTGCTGGCAGCCGGACTGGGTCATGTGTAAGCGTCACCCAGGTGGTCCTGGTTTTGAAGGCATGAAGGCATCATGGGGAGCAGCTGAGGCTTGGCACTGTGAGAGGCCAGGAGAGGCCATTGGTGAAGGTGCAGCCTCAGCGGCAGTTGAAGGCCCAGGACTGAAGGGGTCATGCAGAGAAGTTGAGGCTTGGCACCATGAAGAGAGCCTATGAGAGGCTATTGGTGAAAGTGCAGCCCAGTTGCAGCAGAGACCCCAGCATTTTGGAGATGGCAGGACCATGGAATGACCACCAAGGACAGCAGGAGCTGTGGAGTGGAGCCAGCTGGAGCCTAGACAACAAGCTGTGTGTGCTGCAGAGGGCGAGGCTGGAAAAGGGACCCAGGCTTTTTGGAGAAGCCCAGAAAATCGTGAGTGGATCCCAGCCATTGGACGGTTGGAATTTGGTTTTGCTTTGATTTGATTGCGACTGTGCCCTGATTTTTCGCTCATGATATAAGAAAGTATTTTACTGGAGCCCACAGTTAAGAGACTTTGATATTTAAGACTTTGTATTTTAAAAGAGGTTGGCTATTTTAAATTTTAATGCTTTTGAATTTGTAAAGATAGTGGGACTTTTGTTTGTTTGTTTGTTTTGTTTTTTCGAGACAGGGTTTCTCTGTGTAGCTTTGCGCCTTTCCTGGAACTCACTCTGTAGACCAGGCTGGTCTCAAACTCAGAGATCCGCCTGGCTCTGCCTCCCAAGTGCTGGGGTTAAAAGCGTTCGCTGCCGCCGCCACCACCACTGCCGGGCTGAGAGTGAGACTTTTAAAGTTATTTATGTTTTTAATGTGAGATTTTGGGGCTGAAAGGAAGGGTTATGGCTTAAAGGTGATGTGTTTGTGTGTCAAGTTGACAAGGGGTCAGTTGTACAGGGTGGTTTGTTGTTGTTTGTTTGTTTGTTTTTTGGTTTTTTGAGACAGAGTTTCTCTATGTAGCTTTGGAGCCTTTCCTGGAACTCACTCTGTAGACCAGGCTGGCCTCGAACTCAAAGAGATCCGTCTGCCTCTGTCTCCCAAGTGCTGGGATTAAAGGCGTGTGCCACCACCGCCCAGGCCAATACAGGGTGGTTTTGTGTGTCAACGTGACACTAGCTAGAGTCATCAGAGAGAAAGGAGCCTCAGCCGAGGAAATGCCTCCATGAGATCCAGCTGTATAAGGCATCTTCTCAATTAGTGTACAATGGGGGAGGGCCCAGCCCATGGTGGGTGATGTCATCCCTGGACTGGTGGTCCTGGGTTCTCTAAGAAAGCAGGCTGAGCAAGCCATGAGGAAGCCAGTAAGAGTACTCCTCCATGGCCTCGGCATCAGCTCCTGCCTCTAGGTTCTTGTCCTGTTTGAGTTTCTGTCCTGACTTCCTTCCATGAAGAGCAGTGCTGTGGGAGTGTAAGCCAAATAAACCCTTTCCTCCCCAATTTGCTTTGTGGTCATGATGTTTCTTCACAGCAATGGAAACTCTTAACTGAGACACTTTGTCTGCCTTTCTTTTCTTTTTTCTTATTTATTTACATCTCGACCACAGCTTTCTCTTCTCCTCCTCCTAGTCCCTCACCCTACCTCCCCTCCCCCCACCCCCCATCCCCCGCATCCACTCCTCTTCTGTTTCTACTCAGAAAAGGGCAGGCCTCCCACGGATATCAACCAAACATGGCATATCAAGTTGCAGTAAGACTGAGCACCTCCTGTCGTACTAAGGCTGAACTAGGTGACCCAGTATGAGAAATTAGGGTCCCAAAAGCAGGCAAAAGAGTCAGTGACAGCCCCTGCTCCCACTGTTAGGAGTCCCACAAGGAGACCAAGCTACAGGGCTGCAGAGATGGCTCAGCGGTTAAGAGCACTGGCTGCTCTTGCAGAGGACCAGAGTTCAATTCCCAGCACCTACATGGCAAGCTCCTAACTGCCGGTAACTCCACTTTCAGGTGATCTGACACCCTCACACAGACATATATTCAATATGCATGGAATAAAAATAAATAAATTAAAAAAATCTTAAAAATAAAGACCAAGCTACACAACTGTAACATATCTGCAGAGGGGCCTAGGGCAAGCTTGTGTGGGCTCTGTGGTTGTTGATTCAGTCTGTGAGCTCCCATGAGCCCAGGCAGTTGATTCTGTGGGTTGACTTGTGACATCCGTGACCCCTCTGGATTCCCCGAGCTCTGCCTAATGTTTGGCGGTGGGTCTCTGCATCTGTTTCCATCAGTTGCTGGATGAAATCTCTCTGATGACAATTGGGATAGTCACCAGTCTATGTATCGGGGACTATGGGGGTCCAGCCCCTCGATAGTCCCCTCTCAGGGTCCGGGAAGAATCTACAACCAGCTGATAATTAATCTTTGATGAAATGAAATGAATCTATGTACAGGAAACTCTTTAGTTCATACACTTTATTATTCTGTGATAGTTCTCTCTCCACACAGCTTCTGTTCTGCTCTCGTATCTAGCTCCTTTCTTGCCTGATTTCTCTGTTTGTCTACTGTTCCCTCTTAAGTTCTATCTTAATTCTCTCATCTTAATTCTGCCTCATCTAGGTCCTTTTCACCTTGTTCTTACCCCACTAGGGCTTTCCCATCTGGCTCTTCCTCATCTTCCATCTCGTTCCTCTAGTACTCTCTTCTAGCCCTTCAATCTAGTTCTTCCCCATCTCAGTTTGTTCCTCTCAAGTTCTTACCCATCTAGTTCTTCCATCCTCCTTTTTCTTCTCTCCTGTGCCCTGGGAGTCCCGGTATATCAAGGGTGGGTCCGAGCTAAATTGTGTAAAGCTATTACTTAACGTCCACCTCTCCTAGGCGGTGTCTCCTTGCGGAATTTACCGTAAGCCAGGAGACTTGCATGCGGACTGCTATCACTGTTAGTCCTTGAAAGTTGGACACCCACCTGGGCGGTGTTTCCTGTAGTCCTTGAAAGTGGCTAGGGGAGATAATCTGATTCCAGAGAAAGCCTTTCCTGAGGCTGTTCTCCAAGTACCTGGAATGTGTATGTCCAGAGAGTGATCAGTCTATACTGTTAGCCCTTCTTAGGGAAAAGTCAATAGGAAAACTATGAAGGCACACATGATTTTCATAACAGAATACAGCTGATATATAACAAGCCAAGTAACACCAAAAACTCCTTGGGATTTGGCTTCCTCTGGAGGAATTCCCTGATCCCTCCAGGTAGTGACTCTGCCATAACCAGCTGAGTTCTTATGATATATTCCTGAGGCCTGCAACATCTATGAGTATAGCGAATATCATTAGGCATCAATACACTGATTTTATTTTATTTATTTATTTTTTGCCAGTCATGTTTGGTTCTGTCCTAGGTGTCTAGGACATCAGTCTCTGGGTCCTGGCGCTCCAGGCAGTGTCAAGGGTGGGCTCACTCTCATGGCGTGGGTCTTAGGCTGAATCAGTCATCGGTTGGCCACGCCCACAATCCCTGTGCCGCCAAAACATCCCGTAGGCGGGACAGACTGTAGGTCGAAGGTTACGTGGCTGGGTTGGTGCCCCAATCCCTCCACTGGAAGTCTTGCCTGGTCACAAGAGATGGCCAGTAAAGGCACCCTCTTCCACTGTTGCTAGGAGTCTTAGCTGGGGTCAGCTTTGTAGATTCTTAGGAGTTTCCCTTGCACTAGGTTTCTACCTCACCTCCAAACCCCTCTTTTCCAGTCATATGTTTTAATACTCTCCCCCTCCACCCCCCTCCATCCCCCCACTCCCACCCCTGGCACTTGACCTCTCATGTTCCCATCCCCACCTCCCAGTTCACCCACAAAATCTATTTCTCCTTCTCAGGGAGCTCCAAGCACCCCCCATTTGGGTCCTCCTTGTTACCTAGCCT
>CABHPQ010142370.1:18602-30589 GCA_902168405.1 Peromyscus aztecus
TTTTTTTCTAGTTCCATCCACTTATCGGCAAATTTCATAATGTTATTGTTTTTAACAGCTGAGTAAATACTCCATTGTGTAAATGTACCACATTTTCTTTACCCATTCTTCAGATGACATATTATAGGTTGTTTCCAGGTGTTGGCTATTATGAATAAAGCTGCTATGACATAGTTGAGCAAGTGTCCTTGTGGTAGGATAGAGCATCCTTTGGTTTTATGCCCAGGAATAGTATAAATGGAATTGAGGTAGATCGATTCCCAATTTTCTGAGAAACCGCTGTATTGATTTCCAAAGTGGCTGTACAAGTTTGCACTCCCACCAGCAGTGGAGGAGTGTTCCCTTGTTCCACATCCTCTCCAGCATGAGCTATCAGTTGTGGTTTTGATCTTAGCCATTCTGACGGGTGTAAGATGGAGTCTGAGTCATTGTGATTTGTGTTTCCCTGATGGCTATGGATGTTGAACATTTCTTTAAGTGTTTCTGGGCCATTTGAGATTCTTCTGTTGAGAATTCTGTTTAGATCTGTACCCAATTTTAAAATTAGATTATTTGGTTTTGATGCCTAGTTTTTTGAGTTCTTTGTATATAATATTTTGGAAATTAGGGGTTGGTGAAGATCTTTTCCCATCCTGTAGACTGTCATTTTGTTCTATTGATGGTGTCCTTTGCCTTACAGAAGTTTTTCAGTTTCATGAGGTCCCATTTTTTAATTGTTGGTCTTAGTGTCTGTGCCATTCGTGTCCTGTTCAGGACATTGTCTCCTGTGCCAGTGCCTTCAAGGCTATTCCTCACTTTCTCTTTTATCAGGTTCAGTGTATCTGAATTTATGTTGGGGTCTTTGATATATTAGGACTTGAGTTTTGTGCAGGGTGATAGATATGGATCTATTTGTATTCAACATGCAGACATCCATCCAGTTAGACCAGCACCATTTGTTGAAGATGCTGTATTTTTTCCATTGTATCATTTTGACTTCTTTGTCGAAAGTTAGGTGTCCAGAGGTGTGTGGTTTTATATGTGGGTCTTCAGTTCTATTCCATTGATCCACCTGTCTGTTTTTTTGCCAATACCATGCAATTTTTATTACTATAGCTCTGTAGTAGAGCTTGAGATCAGGGATGCTGATACCCTCCAGAAGTTCTTTCATTGTACAGGATTGTTTTAGCGATCCTGAGTTTTTGTGTTTTTCCATATGAAGTTGAGTATTGTTCTTTCAATGTCTGTAAATAATTGTGTTGGGATGTTAATGGGGATTGCCTTGAATCTGTAGATTGCTTTTAGTAATATGACTATTTTTACTATGTTAACCCTACCAATCCATGAGCATGGGAGATCTTTTCATCTTCTGATATCTTCAATTTCTTTCTTCAAAAACTTGAAGTTCTTGTCATACAGGTCTTTCACTTGCTTGGTTAGAGTTACCCCAAGATGTTTTTATATTGTTTATGGCTCATGGTAAGAGGTGGTGCTTCCCTGATTTCTTTCTCGGTCTGTTTGTCATTTGTATATAGAAGGGCTACTGATTTTTTTTTTATGAGTTAATCTTGTATTCAGCCACTTCACTGAAGGTGTTTATCAGCTGAAGGAGTTTTCTGGTAGAATTTTAGGGGTCACTTATGTATACTATCATATCAAATCATATCATATCAAAGCGATACTTTGACTTCTTCCTTTCCAGTTTGTACCCCCTTGGTCTCCTTCAGTTGTCTTACTGCTCTAATTAGAACTTCAAGTACTAGATTGAATAGGTATGGAGAGAGTGGACAGCTTTGTCTTGTTCCTGATTTTAGTGGAATTGCTTTGAGTTTCTCTCCATTAAGCCATCGGTTTGCTGTATAATATTCCTTTTATTGTGTCTAGGTATGGCCCTTATCTTCCTAATACTTTGAGATTTCTTTTTCTTTTCTTTTTTTTTTTTTTTTGAGACAGGGTTTCTCTGTGTAGCTTTGCGCCTTTACTGGAACTCACTTGGTAGCCCAGGCTGGTCTTGAACTCACAGAGATTCACCTGGCTCTGTCTCCCAAGTGCTGGGATTAAAGGCGTGTGCTACCACTGCCCTCTAATACTTTGATCATGAAGGGGTGTGGTGGTTTGAAAGAAAATGGCCCCCAGAGGGAGTGGCACTATTAGGAGGTGTGGCCTTGTTGGAGGAAGTGTGTCACTGTGTGTGTGTGTGTGTGTGTGTGTGTGTGTGTGTGTGTGTGTGTGTGAGGAGGGGGAGGTTTCAGGTCTCTTTTCTCAGGTTTCACTCAGTATGACAGTCAGTTGACTTCCTGTTGCCTGCAGTACGTCTCCCTGCACGCCGCCATGCTCCCTGCCATGATAATGGACTGAACCTCTGGAACTATAAGCAAACCACCCCAATTAAATGTTTTCTTTATAAGAGCTGTCATGGTCATGGTGTCTCTATATAGCAATAGTAAACCCTAACTAAGACAAGGGGTATTAGTTTTTGTCAAAGGCTTTTTGAGCATCTAATGTTTTGGGTTTTTTTTTCTTTCAGTTTATATGGTGGGTTACACTGGCAGATTTTCGTATGTTGAACCATCCCTGCCTCTCTGGGATGAAGCCTATTTGGTCATGGTTATGATCTTTTCAGTGTGTTCTTGGATTCAGTATTTTATGGAGTATTTTTGCATCTGTTCATGAGGGATATTGGTCTGCAGTTCTTTCTTGAGTCTACGTGTGGTTTGGGTTGTCAGGGTGACTGTGGCCTCATAAAATGAATCGGGCAGTGTTTTTTGTGTTTCTATTTTGTGGAATAATTTGAGGGGTACTGGTTTTAGCTCTTCCTTGAAAGTCTGGTAGAATTCTGTGCTAAAATTGTCTGGTCCTGGGCTTTTTTTAGTTAGGAGACTTTTAATGACTGCTTCTATTTCCTTAGGGGTTATAGGTCTATTTAAAATATTTATCCAATCTTCATTTAACTTTGGTAAGTGATCCCTATCAAGAAATTTGTCCATTTCCTTTAGATTTTCCAATTTTGTGGAGTCCAGGTTTTTAAAGTGTGACCTAGTGATTCTCTGGATTTCCTCAGAGTGTGTTGTTATGTCCCCCTTTTGTTTCTGATTTTGCTAATTTGGTTATTCTCTCTGCCTTTTAGTTAGTTTGAATAAAGGTTTGTCCATCTTGTTGCTTTTCTCCAAGAATCAACTCTGTTTCATCGATTCTTTGTATTGTTCTCTCTGTTTCTATTTTATTGATTTCTGCACTGAGTTTGGTTATTTCCCACCGTCTCCTCCTCTTCGGTGCATTTGCTTTTTGTTCTCGAACTTTCAGGTGTGCCCTTAAGTCACGAGTGATCTCTTCACATTCTTCATGAAGGCACTTAGTGCCATGAACATCTATTTCTCTTAACACCGCTTTCATTGTGTCTCACAAGTTTGGGTATCTTGTGCATTCATTTTCATTGAATTCTAGGAAATCTTTAATTTATTTCTTCCGTGATCTAGTGGTAATTCGGTAGAGAGTTGTTCATTTTCCATGAGTTTGTAGGCTTTCTATTTTTGTTGATGTTGAAATCTAGTTTTTTTTTTTTCTCTCGAGACAGGGCTTCTCTGTGTAGTGCCTCTGCCTCCTGAGTACTGGGATTAAAGGTGTGTGCCACCACGCCCGGTGAAATCCAGTTTTAATCCATGGTGTTCTGATAGAATGCAGGGTGTTATTTCAATTTTGTTGTATCTATTGAGACTTGCTTTGTGACAGAGTATGGGGTCAGTTTTGGAGAATGTTCCATGAGATGCTGAGGAGGGTTGGTTTTTTGAGACAGGGTTTCTCTGTGTAACAGCCCTGGCTGTCCTGGAACTAGCTCTGTAGACCAGGCTGGCCTCGAACTCACAGAGATCCGCCTGCCTCTGCCTTTTAGATTTAACCTTTTCATTCACCAATGTGTCTATTTGTTCTATTGTGTCTTCAGTGCCTGAGAGTCTCTCTTCCATCCCTTATGTTCTGTTGGTGATGGTTCCTGTTCACTGACCTAGAGTTTCCATTTCCGGAATTCCCGCAGTTTGTGTGTTTTTTATCGCTTCTATTTCCATTTCCAGGTCTCGAATGGTTTTGTTTCCTCCAACTGTTTGTTTTTTCTTAACTTTCTTGACTTTTTTGTTTGTTTGTTTTGTTTTTTTTTTTTTCAAGACAGGGTTTCTCTATGTAACCTTGCACCTTTCCTGGAATTCACTCTGTAGACCAGGCTGGCCTTGAACTCACAGAGATCTGCCTACCTCTGCCTCCCTAGTGTTGGGATTAAAGGCGTGCGCTACCACCATCGCTGGCCTTTCTTGACATTCTTTCAGGGATTATAAAGTTGGTTTTAAGGTCGTTTTCTTGTGCTTCAACTGGAATATTCAGAGCTTGCTCTAGTGGGATGGCTGGACTCTGGTGGTGACACATTGCCCTGGCTGTTGTTGGTGTTCTTACACTGACGTTTAGGCATCTGGATTTGGAGTGATTCCAGGTCTAGGTGCCGATTTCTGGATTGGCTTTGTTGAATGGGTGTTTTCTTCACTGGGTTCTGTTTCCTCTCTGGTCTTTTGGCTTCTGTGGCTGAGTTAAAGGGTCTCTGCCTGAGTTGGGGGCTGGACTTCTGATGGTCTGAATGGCCCTCTGGTCCAGCAGGGGATGGCTGCCCAAGTTTGGGGCTGGAATTCTGGCTATATGCATGGCCTCTGATCTGGCTAGTGGTGCTCTGGGGTTCAGGATGGTGGCCTGGCTTCTGTTGGGATAGGATGCTTCTGTCGGGTTTTCAGGGAGCTGGTCTAGTCTCTGGTGGGGTGGGAGGCTTCCGGTAGAGTTGTGGGCAGGGATATGGTGATGAAGAGAGGAGGGGCAGTTGGAATTATGGAGGTGAGCCTGGGGTTCGGGATACTGGCCTGGGCTATGATGGGTAGGAGGCTCCCATCAAGGTGGGGGCTGGGATATAGTGACAAGGAGAGAATGGCTGCTGTTGGGGTTATGTTGGGTGGGCGCTGGCGGGGAGGAGAAGGTCTTACCTGGGGTTCAGGATGCTGGCCTGGCCTGTGGTGGGGCAGGAGACTTCCACCATTGCCTGTCTTTGTTTCCTTTTGGGCTTTTCAAGACAGGGGTTCCCTATGTATCCTTCACTGTCTTGGATCTCACTCTGTAGACCAGGCTGGCCTCAAACTCAGAGATGCTCCTGCCTCTGCCTCCTGAGTGCTGGGATCAGAGGCACGCGCCACCACTGCCCAGCTGACCTAAAGTGTTTCTAAGGTGGAGCCTGCTGGGCCTCTGTGCTTGACGACTAAGGTACTCTGCTTGGGAGAAGGCGTAGGGAGCTGCGCTGAGAGTCTGGGCCGGAGTGTGGCTCTACTAGGTGGTCCATGTGCTAAGCCCTGGGCTGCCTGTGGCGTGGCCTGTCTGGGTGGCCATGCATGTTCAGCTCTGGATTTACGGGCAGGGAGGCCATATTTAGCAAGTAAAAACCTAAGCTATTGCCTGGAACCTATTCAAAAACATTATTTGTGGTTTATCTCATCTAACTCGGCAGCTTGACGAGGCTTCTGAGTCTGGAGCACCAGGATCCTGTAGCAGGAATCTTAAAAGTTCTTATTAATAAAATCCAACCTGAGCCAGTTATTGGGGTGAATGCTGGTAGATCAGATGCAGAACAAGCCACAGCCACCTCACCTTGCCAATTCCTCAGCTGGTCCTGTTTCCTTAGACTGGAAGCCTCTGAGTCCTCATCCAGAATGAGTTTCAGCTGAACTGTGTGGCTCCAAAGCCTGAAAGCTTAACCAGCCCAAATGCTTCTAGTTCCTGGTCTTCACGCCTTATATATCTTTCTGCTTTCTACCATCACTCCCTGGGATTAAAGGCTCGCTTTCTGGGATTAAAGGCGTGAGTCACCATGCCTGACTGTTTGCAGTGTGGCCTTGAACTCACAGAGATCCAGAGCGATTTCTACCTCTGGAGTGCTAGGATTAAAGGTGTGAGTGCCACCATTGCCTAAACTTTGTTTAATATTGTTGCTGTTCTGTTCTGACCCCAGATAAGTTTATTAGGGTGCACAATATTTTGGGGAACACAATACCACCACATTATCCCAGGCTGGCTTTTGGGTGTTGTGTTGCCTACTGAAAGTCAGGTTCTCCCACAGGCTCAGCATCCCCATCAGTCTAAGGGCATGGGAAAGAGAAAGCCGCTGGACTTCAGGGCCAGGCTGTGCAGCCCTGGGCCGTCCTGCCGGCCATAGCCACCAGGGGGCAGCAGCACCTAGTGTTTAAGATCTAGCTAGGCGGCCGGCGGCCGAGCTGCACTCTGAAAGAAGGCTCTAGGTCGACTTGTTCTCTGACTAGGGCCCCTTTCCAGAATCCCCCAACCCTCACCCCTACCTCAGGCTGTGGCACCTCCAGGGACAGACCAGCGGGTCCTCTTCAGCCTCTGTTTCACCATCTCTTTGCCTGTGCCTGCAGTGGGTAATGCCTGCACGGTGCCTTCAGTGGGTAATGCCTGAAGTATCCCTGTGTCCACGCCACGTGGAGGCACCGGGGCCTGTGCATGCAGATCTGCCCTACCTGGACCCCAACCAAGCACCTCGAGGGTGGGGTTCAGAGAGTTGTGTGTCTCAGTGCAGTTGTCCCAGGCAAATGGCTCCGAGCCAGAGGCAGAGCCCACCTAGGCCCCCCTTCTTTGCATGGCCCCGTCCGTACCACCCACCCACCCACTCCCATCCGCAGTACCCGAGCCTCTCCTCACAGCCACATCCCTGCAGAAGCCGGGTTCTTGTGGAGATGGGCCTGGCAACCACTTGCTGTCCCTCAGCCCTGCTCCTGAGAGCTTGAGGTCGGGTCCACCCTCTGGGAACCTCATCTGCCCCAGGACACAGTGGGCTGCTCAGCACTTCAGCTCGGGTGGAGGACCGACCCTTGCCTGAGTCACCTGGGCCTCACAGAAAACTGAAGATCTTGTTTGCACTGCAGTGCTTCTTGTCAGGGCACAAGAAGCCTTGTGTAACATTCGCCATACAGCTGTTAGGCTTCAAACCCGGGACAAACCGCTGAGGTGCTCACTTAACATATCAAAGCGGACCTGGCCGCCATGTCCTCCCAGCCTCCCTCAGTGTCTACTATCTGTTACAGGGTCCTTCTGGCTGGCATACACAGCCCCCTACCCTAAACTTCTCCAGTCCAGAGGCTGGGCATCCTACCCCCCAGGTGCCCTTCCCTGTATAATCAAACCATTTTGGTGTCCTGGCTTTTGTTTGTTTTTCCCATCTATTCTCTTGGGGTGTCATGGCTGATGTACCTAGTTCCTCTCCATCCCCTCTCCCTTACCTCCCCCTCAGGGTCATGTCCACTCCCGGCTCTCCCAGATGTCCCCGCCTCTGGCTGTGTCTCCCTTTAATCTACAATGCACCTCCTCCACCGTACCTAGGAGCAGTCACAGCCTTTCCTTTTTTCCTTTTTTTTTCATTCAACAACCGCTAGAACTTTATCTCTCCCCAGATGCCTGCACAGGACAGCTAGAGGTTGTGGAGTCCCAGAGGCTAGCAAGACCTTTCTGAGGTGGCTCCTCCCACCCCCCAAGAGGTTGCTCCCCGGGGAAGAGTCTGCCAGGGGATCCCTGCTGTGCAGGTGGCTTAGATGAAAGAAAGTTCAGGGTTCTTTCTGGGTCTTCCTCTCTGGTGTGCTGGGCTTTTTGGCATGTGGCCATCATCTTTGGGGGGTACGTCCCTCTTTCTCCTAGGCAGCAGCGGACTGACTACCTGAGGAACCACACTGATTTGATGAGGTGCTGATGGGGCATTGTCTACTAGGATCTTGAGGTTCACACCCTCGGCATTTGTACACAAGGAGCTGTAACCTGGTTTTTCCTTCTTAGTATCCCCCGCCCCTCCCCATAAGGTCCTACTCATGGAGTCAGGAAGTAAGTAGCCTTGGCTGGCCTGGTTTTTGTATGACTAGCCTGGTACTTGTATGACTAGCCTGGCCTTTAATTCTGGCAATCTTCTTGCCTTACGTTCCCGAGTACTGGGACTAGACATAAGTCACTACACTGGGGTGTGTGTGTGTGTGTGTGTGTGTGTGTGTGTGTGTGTGTGTGTAGAATTTGCCCTTGGTCTTGAGATGGACACTGGCTCCATTTACCTGCAGGCTTGTACTGGAATCACATTGGCGTCTCCGGGTCTCTGAATGACAGGGATGAAGATATTAGGGTCTTCTAGTCGCCGCCATTACCACCTTCGCCGCATCCACTACACATAGCCAGTTATCAAATCAGCAGATTAACCCACCCAGTCATCTCTCCGTCCCGTCCTCCATCTTTTTCATCCATCACATTCATTGTGTTGGTTTTCTGTCAACTAGGCACAAGTTGGAGTTGTTTGGGAAGAGGGGACCTCGATTGAGGAAAAAAACACATCCATCGGATTGTCTGTGGGTACGTCTGTGGGGCATACTTTTGATGGATGACTGATGTGGGAGTGCTCGGGCCACTGTGGGTGGTGCTATCCCTAGGCTGGAGTCCTGGGTGCTATAAAAAAGCAAAATGGGAAAGCCAGTAAGCAGCACTCCTTAGGGTCTCTGCCTCCAGGTTCCTGCGCTTAATTCCCTGCACGATGGATTAAAAAGAAAAAACCCTTTCCTCCCCAAGTTGCTTTTGGTCATGGTTTTTCTCACAGCAACATAATGCCAGCTAGAACAGAGTGGGGTCTTGCTGTGACATACCTGACCACACTGGCTGGGGGAGAGTTGTGAAAGTGTTGGGAACTTTGGACTGGAAAAGCCAGTGAGTGCCCAGAGCTTTAATGGGAGTTCTGTGGGAGTGTGGAGAGAAGTAAGGCCTGGCTTCCGGAGTTTCAGAGGGAAGCAAAGACCCTACCAGGCCGTTTGTTTGTGCGTGGGATGCTACTTTGTATCCAGAACCTGTGGTTCTGGTGAGGAGCAGTTGCAGAACCAGCTGTGATGAACAAGAGGCCAGCACCGCTGATGGGAACTTCTGCTTTGCTGGGACAATCCCACTCAGTCGGGCAGAAAAAGACCAGCATCGCTGAGGTGAACTCTGCTGGGAAGTGTTTGCTCAGGTCAAGCAGCAGAAGCTGGGCCCAGAGCAGGGAAGGCGCATCTCCTACTGGCCGCCAAACTTGGGGATGTGTATTCTGTAGGGTATTGACGTGGACTGTGGGAAGCTGCAGGGTGGAAGGCTTCATTGAGAGAAACTGAGGCTTGGCTTCAGGCAGCAGGGTCAGAGTCCCTAAAGAGAGGCCCGGAGGCTATTGGGAAAGGCGCAGCCTGACTGTAGTGGCTATCCTGGAGCACTGGAGACACTTGAACTGCAGGATGTCGTCTGTCAAGGACAGTGGCAGGTGCGGTGTGGGGCCAGTCTGAGCCCATGAGAGAAGCTGTGTGCTGTGGAGCCGGAAATGGGGCTGCTTAAGCCCTTTGAGCCCAGAAGACTGTGATCCAGATGTTAGATAGTGAGGTATTTACACTGGGGGGGTGGTGGTGGCTTTGATTTCATTGTGACTGTTCTTCCTTCTCGAGTGAGGACGTATTCAACTTGTTTTTGACTTACATGGGAACCTATGGTTAAGAGATTGGGGATTTTCAAAGAGAACCTTGGACATTTAAAATGTTGAAAGTTTTAAAGATTTTTGGGACTATTAAAGGTAGGAATGTGTTTTAGATTGTGATATTGATATTAACGTAAGATCTTGGGAACAAAAAAGGAAAGTGTATAGTTAATAGTGATGTATTTGTGTCAAGCTGATGAGGAGTCAATTCTGCAGGTTTGGTGGGGTGTTTTGTTTTTCGGTTTGTTTTTTTTTTTTTTTTTTTTGGTCAGCTTGACATAGCCTGGAGTCATCTGAGTAGAGGGAGTCCTAATTGAGAAAACACCTCCACAGGTGGATCTCTGTGAGTCTGAGGCCAGCTTCATCTACATGGTGAGCTCCAGGCCACCCAAGCAAAACAAACAAGCGAAAAAAAATAATAATAAAAAAAAACCTCCCCCAAATCCAAAACCAACCAAACAAAAACTTCTGTGAAAATGCCTCCATCAGATTGGCATGTGGGCAAATCTGTCAGGCATTTTCTTGATTAAGGATTGGCGTGGGTGGTGCCACCCCTTAGAAAATGGTCCTAGGCAAGTCAAGATGGTGGGATGGTTCCACAATTAAGAGCACATACTACTCTTAGAATTTTGTTTGTTTGTTTTTTTGAGACAGGGTTTCTCTGTGTAGCTTTGGAGCCTTTCCTGGAACTCACTCTGTAGCCCAGGCTGGCCTTGAACTCACAGAGATCCGCCTGCCTCTGCCTCCCAAGTGCTAGGATTAAAGGCGTGCGCCACCACCGCCACATACTCCTCTTGACTGATTTTCTGCCCTCGCTGCTTTTGCTGATGAACTGTGATGTGGAACTGTGAGTGAAATAACCCTTTCCTCCCCGAGTGGCTTTGGCCATGGTGTTTCCTCACAGCAATAGACACCCTGACCATGACAGTGGGGGACATGGAAGGAGGAGGCAGCAACTGGTTCTCAACGACTTCCGGGCACAAGAGGCAAACATCCTCATGGCAGAAGCCCCTTCAGGAACAAGACACAGGGGTAGTACCAGATGAGGCCGAGAACCCAGTCTGCCTCCTTACGGCAGCAGCTCTGAGGCCCCTAAGCCGCACCTGCTCTCCTGGGCGTGGCTCTCCCCCCCCCCACACACACCTTGATGATTAAATCACAGAGGGAGCGAGGGAGGCAGCATGTCAGAGTCAGACCTGCCAAGAACAGTCATCCTTCGTGTTCACAAGTCTTCCCGGGCACGAGGCAGATTTTGCGGAACAGGCACAGAAGATGTGCAGACACAGTGGTGACTACAAGGGTACCCCAGGGGCTGCGTTTACCCACAACAGCTGGATGATGAGGACCCACTTTTTGCTAAAGGTTGGAGAGGGGCAGAGCCACAAACAGGAGGGTGCTCACTGCAAAACAGGCAACTCACAGGCCTCGGTTTATTTGATCACTTTAATATGCCAGACCAGTCAGTAGGGAGGACGGAGCACACACAGACATCTGTATTCGCAGCACGGAGGGCAGATGTCCACAGCCCTGGGCATGCATGTATCTCCTGTGGAATCGGGCAAACCAAGAATGCATAAATACCACAGCACAGCCAGACTTGGGGGTTTGGGGATCACAGGCCACAGGGGACCATGCTTCAAAGGCAGTCAGAGGCATTAAATACGGGGCCTAAACATGACAGTCCACTTCACCATACACATAACTCGGATAGTAGAAGGAAGGAGACCACGGTATACACGTGCAAGCGGCTTTGGTCAGAGAGAAAACGGACAAGGGAGGTGGAGCCATGCAGTGGAAGGGCTTGCCTGGTCTACTCTCCATCTTCTTCATCCCCACCCAGCCCACAAAGTCACCTGGGATCACAGAATAAATTAGCTGGTCTTGGTGAGACGCCGAAAAGTCCTGCCTGGTACCCCTGATAGCCCCCGGGCCCTCTGTGGGCAGGGAGGACCCGACAGCCGAGAACACTGGAACCCTTGGAAGGAACCGGCCTGGACTGGAGGGGACGGACGCCAAACTGATCAGCCAGGCCAAGCGGGTGAGCTGGGCTGCCTGGACCCAGGTCCCGGGAGAGCAGGAGAGATCAGAGATCACGGAGGAATCCACTTTTGCAAGCAAAGCTGAAGAGGTCAGGACAAGCCTGTGTGTCTTCACAACTGTCCCAAAGCCCATTCCCCTCAGAACTGGCTGGCACTGCTCGGGTCACACTGCAGCAGCCGGACAATGGACGGGTCACTCTTGGCACCTTTGATGAATTCTTCCAGGGACAGCTTGCCTGAGGGACAGAAGCGGGAGAAACAGGGTCAGCCAGTGCTTTGCTCTTTGAGCTTCTAAAAGGGGTAGGACCTCTGGTCGCCGTCTGGAACCGTCTGGAAAATGGACAGTGTCCAGTCTCCATTCACTTCCGGGGCACTTAAAATTCTTTTTTTTTTTTTTTTTTTTTTTTTTTTTTTTTTTT
>CABHPQ010142372.1:0-37580 GCA_902168405.1 Peromyscus aztecus
GGTGAATTCCAACTCAGCCAGGGGCCTCATCTCAAAGCACAGACCAAACAAAAATATTAATTAAAAACATACTACAGAATTATTACTTTGGGTCTAACAATAGTGAAATTACATTAAAAAAAGAAACATTTTGGAGATAGTTACTAAAATGTTTATGGAGAAAATAATATATATCTTTTACTAGTAATAGGGAGGAGTAAAGTAGGCATTGTGGATGAATCAAATTAGCTATATGAGCTGATAATAGTGAAACTAGGTCCTGGGTGTATGGGGACTTTTGCTGTTATCTCTCGGTATGTATTTGAAATTTTACATTTTAAATGTTAGGTTAGGTAAAATGAAATGTAACAGTAGTGATAAAATTATTATAAAATGCGTATACTAAACAGGCCTACAATCTGGAATGTGTGACATGTTCAGCTGAAGTGATTACAAGTGTGGCATGAATTGTCTGGATTTGAATCTCAGCCCTGTGGCTTACAGTATACCTTACAGTATACCTTGTAAATCTGTATAATTCAGATAATAATAGCATGTACTTGGTAGGGCTATTGTGGGAGGTAAATGAGTTGAAAGCAAGGTACAATGCATGTTAGCAAATAACATGGAAAGGACAAGTTCCTTGTAGAAAAACAGAGAAACTCTCAGGAACAAGCAGTTCACATGCACATAAGCACACATCCTACAGATGCCTCATACACATAGGAAGACTGTCACTGCTGATGAGCAACAAGATACCATTTTCCACTCTTCGTGGCAGAAAAACCTTGAAAATGCCTGTTGCAAGAGGATTTGGCCTCTGGGGACAAATATAAATTTGTACTGTAATCTGGGATGAAAATGCCCACACCCTATGACCTTGGCCTTTCTTTTTTTCTTTTTCTTTCTTTTTTCTTTTTTAAACATTCATTTAACATATTTTATGTACATTGCTGTGAAGGTGTCAGATCTCCTGGAACTGGAGCCACAGACAGCCATGAGCTGCCATGTGGGTGCTGGGAATTGAACCCAGGTCCTCTCAACCACTGAGCTATCTCTCCAGTCCTGACCTTGGCCTGTCATTTTGCTTATCTTCTCTAACAAGATTCTGAATTAGAACGCCGATAGGCCTTCCCCTGACCTCTCATGTTGGTATAAATCCCTTTCTCTCTACTCCTGAGATACATAGCTGCTAGTAGATACCCTGCCTGGACATTTATAATGAGCTGTGCACTGACCCTCACTGGCTCTTAAATGAAAGTTTTCAAGGTGTGATGGCTTCTGTCTAGAAGTTTGAGACCAACTGGGAATTTCCATAATCGCACTTGTTTGCTCAGAGCATCTTGTCGTTTCATTTCTGGAGGATTGCACAGATTTACAAGTCTAGCTCCCCAACCTAGCACTCCAGTGCCTCCACAATCTAGTTCTGTCCAACCCTCTCTCGCCTTTCTTTTCCCATCTTCACACATCAACCCCTTGTTTGCCCCACCCTAGGGTGAGTCAGGTCTCACTGCATAGGCTAGGTTGGCTTCAAATGACAATTTTATCTCAGTGTCCAGTTTGGAATTCTCTTTTACTCTCTGTTTTTCAGTTCTGTAACATCCTTTAAGGATGAATCTACGTAATGCTCATTTTTGAAATCTTATTGATCTTTGCAAAGCACAGTACATTTCGATCCTCCTGAGATTCTTTGGGGTGTTATTATGATTATTGCTTATTAGGCATCGAATTACTTACAACTTTCATGTAACTGTGAGATATGAAAAAGATAAGATGAACTTTTTAGCTCCAGGTACTAGTCTTCTATAAACAAAAATTATTGTTTTTGAGTTTGTAATACCGTCTTGTTATGGCCTCCCAATGAAGTTGTAGCTAGATCATTACCAAAAAGCCAAACCAAACAAGAATAACTGGATAAATCTATGTCACCATGTACTAGTTTAATCTGTATTAATTTGGTAGAGATCAAGTGACATAATCCATTTAAAGAAAAGGGGAGACAAAAAAGCCAAGAAGGTTGTTGTTCTCTTTGGGAATATAGCCTTCTAACTTGAAGTGTTGGATGTAGTTATATATAAACCTTAATATTAAGTGTTTTTCAAGGGACAGAGAGATGCCTCAGTGGATGAAAAAGGCACTTGCTGTCCAGCTGAGCACCACCTTTGGAACCTGCATGGTGAAAGCAGAGAATCAGCTCTTCCAAGCTGTACTGTACTGACCCCCACATGCATGTGTGGAGCAAGCACACATGCCCCCCCAACACACACACACACACACACACACACACACACACACACGCACACGCACACGCACACGCACACGCACACGCACATGCACGCACAGTCAACAAACAAATAAATAAATAGAAAAATAAATCGGTTGAAGTGTTTTTAGGAGGTTGGATGATTGGTAAGTAAAGTGCTCCCTGTGCAAGCAGAGGACTGGAATTCAGGGACAGTGGTTATTAGAGCCGAATTGGTGAGGTCCAAATTCAATGAGAGACCCTGTTTACAAAACCAAGGTGAACAGTGAAAAAAGAAGACACCCACAGTTGACTTCTGACCTTTGCCTATGTGCACATGCATGCATGAATGCACACACACTCAAGCCTAAGTGAATTTTTAAGGGCTATAGATAATCAGTCAAGTGCTTGTGTTGTAACACAAGGACTAGAGTCTGATCCCCCAGAACTCACATGTAAAAAGCCAGGCGTGGTAACTTGTAATCACAGTGCTGAGGAAGTGGAAACCGTCCAGCCAGTGAGTTCCAGGCCTGTAATAGATCCTGTCCTGTCCCCTTCCCTCAACAGGGTTTCTCTGTATAGCCCTGGCTGTCCTGAAACTCGCTCTGTAGACCAGACTGGCCTGGAACTCAAGAGTTCCACCTGCCTCTGCCTCCCAAATTCTGGGATTAAAGGTGCCTCACCACTGCCCAGCTGTTCTTGTTTTTTAAAAAAAAAAAAACAAACAGAAACAAACAGAAAAGATGTTTCAAAACTGAGGAACAACAGCTGAGAATGTCTTCTGGCCTGCACACGCACCTCTGTGTGTGCGTGTGCATGTGTGTGTTTGTTTTCATGTATGTATGGAGGTCAGAGGACAGCTTGGAGGAGTCAGTTCTCTCCTTTTACTCTATGGGTCCTGAGAGAATTTAAATCAGGTTGTCAGGCTTAGTGACAAGTGCCCTTTGCCCACTGAGCCATTTTGCCAGCCCCAGATTGATGCTTTTAAAATTATTTATATTAGTTATAAAGCTCCCGGAGTGGTCACTAATCTGGTGTTACACAGCTAGATTCTCGTGGTTAGGAATCAAATTTTTGGAGACCCAGACTCAGAAAAAAAGCATGGCTGTATTACAAAAGTCTTAAAGAGAGATGTAGGTAATATTTCTAGAAAATTGCTCATCAGATAGTTTTACTGATTAAAAAAAGATATTGATAGCAAAGATAACATTTGAATAGCATTTTAACGTAATCATAAAAATGCTAAATCAATTACACAGTTTAACTTGTGTAGGAGACCAGCCCCCACACTTATTTACCCCAGGAAATCTTGAGGAATGAGGGATAAGAGACAATTAGAAATAGAGAAAATATAGGATAGACTCGGGTGGGCTTGGATCCTTATCCACCACCCCAGAACTTTATTCCAAAGTTCTATTTATAACAATGCCAAGGGTGGAGCAAAAGACCTCCCCCTTGCTAGTTACCGTCACCTGGTACCCAGGCCCATGTCCAATCAACTTGTTAATGCAATCCTGCTGGGTACAACTACTAGGAAACCTAGTGGGCTCCAACAAACTTGATTATTGCTTTTCATTTTATTTGTGGAGGGGGTGTGGATATATGTAGGAATGTGTGCATGTGTATATGTGCACATGTATATAGAATTCAGAGGTTTACAACATGGAGCATCTTCCTTGGTTGCTTTCTACCTTGGTTTTTGGTTTCTTACTAAACCTACAGCTTGCCAATTGCCTAGTCTAGCTGGCCAGTGAGCTCTAAGGATCTACCTATCTCCACCATCTACCCATTAGAAAATAAATAAAAATTGCCTCGGATATTCTCTCTCACCCAGTAAAACCCCAATACTGGCACCTGTAGCTTCCCTGCCTTCTTTCCTACCACAGTGCAGTTTTATTCCAGGCTGACAAAGCTGCAGACGTGGGCACACACGTCACAGGACCTGCTGTAGAGCCCGTCTCCGTCTGCCTTTTTACCCGAGTTCTGGGGACCGACTCCGTACTATACTACCTGGCACAAGGTTAAGATGTTGATAAATACTTATAGAATTATTAGGAAATATTACGTTTGTGGGAATGCTTTGGAGAAAAAATTAACTGAACCTTGTGTAGTATATGATAGGAGGAGGGTCGAACAGACACGTGTAGTCTCTGACATGGTTTTGAGGCTATCTTCTTACCACTCAGCCAGGGAAGGAAACTCCCTGAAATGGAAGGTGGATCTCTGCATTTGAGTGTTAAGGTAAATGCTTCTGCATACCCTAGTGACGGGAGACATACCACATGAGAGAGAGTACATGAAGAGATGGACAAAAGCCACATTTAATTACTGAGATGCTTGTGTTGGTAATCATATTTTTCCCAACCAGTTTACAGTCTAGAAAGGGTTGTAATCCAAGCATGGTATTTTTTTTCTTCCCCAAGGGAGCCAAACATTTCTTTGTCTCATTAAACAAACCTGTGTTGAAAATCTGAAGTAAAGCTCTCCACTAAAGTGGTTTCAATGCAGGGGCTGAAGAAAATGCCTTAGTAGTTAAGAGCACTGACTGCCCTTTGGGGGACCCAAGTTTAGTTCTAGGGGCTCCAATGTCCTCTTCAGGCACGGTATGCATTTGGTGCATAATACATGCAGGCAAAACTTATGTACATATAACATAATTTTTATAGTAGTTTCAGTGCAATGCACAGATAGGCCTTGTGACTGAAGCTGTAAATGGCAGGTAGGGGATGTCATTAGAGAGATGAATGTGGTTATTTTGGTTACATAATTAGAATTTAGTTTTTGGTAAAGAACTCAAATGCTCAAATTTCATTTTGCTAATTCCTTCCCTGTTTCATTTCACCAAATCTATTTCCTGATCCTTCTTGCTATGTGCATGAAGCTGCCACAATGAAAGTGATGGTGTATGTCAGTGTCCAGTGACATTTGTCCACTAAAACAGGAGCCTAGAAATATTGCTAAAGGGATGGACTTTAAGGAATAAAGGAACTCTATTCCAACAAATAGAGTTGACTTTAAGGAGTGAGATTTATACTGACCCCACAGGAACGGAGACTTTTGGATACCATGTACTATTATTGAGTCCCCCCTTTCAGCTTCATGGCTCTCTCCATCAAACTGGAATTGATTGAATTTTATAACATAGTTTCACACAATTTCTATTTGTAAGCAATTGATAGATCTGAAATAATTTACAAAATGAATTTTAACTGTTAATTGTTAAGTATCTGCAGTAACCATTTAGCTTTATGGTATGTATATATGGGAAACAAATAATAATCTGAAAGTTGTCAGGTGAATATATGGAGTCAGCAGAGAGGTGGTGAATGATGAAAAGATTTGTAGAATCATCTTATTATCAGGCATTATCAAAGTGCACTAGCTTGAATTCCCTTTGTATAAATGTACCTGACAAGGGCAGAACTCCGTACCCATCAGTTTGCTGCTTAGGCTACCACTTCATTTCACTTTGACACACAAGTGGCTTCCTGGGCTCTACGCAAACTCTCCATACCATTCTTCGAGTCTGCCTTCAAACATTTTGGCAGCATTTAGTAGTCTGCAGGATTTTTTTAAAATCCTAAATTAAGTATTAAAGTTTCTGGCCCTGATTTTTAAAATAATAGAAATATCCTGACTTACAACAGGGTTATATCCCAATTTAATTTATGTATTTAATTTGAAACTGTATTATCACTGTAATTTAAAAATGTATTTTGCTGCAGGCCGCAGGAATATATCATAAGAACTCAGCTGGTTATGGCAAAGTCACTACCTGGAGGAATCAGGGAATTCCTCCAGAGGAAGCCAAATCCCAAGGAGTTTTTGGTATTACTTGGCCTGTTATATATCAGCTGTGTTCTGCTATGAAAATCATGTGTGCCTTCATAGTTTTCCCAATTGACTTTTCCCTAATTAGGGCTAACAGTGTAGACTGATCACTCTCTGGACATTCCAGGTATTTGGAGAACAGCCTCAGGAAAGGTTTTCTCTGGAATCTGATATCTCCTTTGGCCACTTTCAAGGACTAGCAGTAATAACAGTCTCCTGATTTAAGGTAAATTCCACAAGGAGACACCACCTAGGTCAGGTGGACGTTAAGTAATAGCTTTACACAATTTAGCTCAGACTCTCCTTTCTTACAGCCTTACTAACTTTATAGACCTCTAACTCCTTACCTAACCACTTCTAGGAATATTTAGATAACCTTCTGCGTTGACAGCTATGCTCAGCCAGAACCTCAGTTCAAGCCTCCCTGTAATTATCACCATTGGCAGCATCTGGCCAGGTCCATCCCCAGATGGAGGAAAGTACCTTATCAGAGATACCTCCGTACTTTCTAAGAACAGACTTAAACATCCAGGCTACCCATTTGAGAAGGCCTGGCGGATGTGCCAATCAAGCTTTACTTCCTGCTTTCCCAAACCTTACCTCTAGTTCCAGTTCTCCCTTTAACTATCACCAGAGGCATCTAGCTGTACACAGGTTGCCTAGTGACTGAGCACACTTTCCCCCACCCTGCAGAAAAACGGCAGATAGCTTGGACAGATAGGAGCCACAGGAAAAAAGAAGACAGTTTTATTTTCTCCCATTGACCTAGCAACTTATAGATTCTTAACATTTTCTACTAACTACGTTTAGGATTATAGTTGAGCACATAAGAGCCCTCTTCTTAGATATTACCCAAATTTAGCCTTTAGTTAATTCATTTCCCCATTGGTCACTTCCCTTTGGGGTTGCAAATGATAATTAACGGTTATTGCCTCTCAGTGTGATTCTTATCACCCCTCCGTTTGACCCTGGAAGCCTGGCTTTATATACCAGGACTTCCAGGGCATGAGACAGAGAAGAGAAAGGAGAACAGAAGAACTAGACTGAAGGGCTAGAAGAGAGTACGAGAGGAATGAGATGGAAGATGAGGAAGAGTCAGATGGCAAAGCCCTAGCTGGGTAAGAACAAGGTGAAAAGGACCTAGAGGAGGCAGAATTAAGATGAGAGAATTAAGATAGAACTTAAGAGGGAACAGTAGACAAACAGAAATCAGGCAAGAAAGGAGCTAGGCACGAGAACAGAACTGAAGCTGTGTATATGTAGATGTTATGCCAGAGGAATTAAAGCAAGTGGACTATAGAGCTCAGTGTGCTAAGATTCTATTTCCTGAAAATAGTCCTCGCCGTTAGTAGTTCTCGCTCCTGAGCCCCTGGGATGTATAATATTAAGGCTGGTCCCTCTAATATTATACAAGAGTATTTAATACATGTAACCTACCAAGCATCATAGTTTAACCTGGACCACCTTCAACTGCACAGAACACTTGTTTGCCCATACTTGGGCAAAATTATATAACATAAAACAAAGCCTCTTATAATAATAAAGTATTTAATAATTGGTGTAACTTATTGAACACTATTCTACTGAATATACAAAACAGTAGTTGACAGTAAGTATACTCTTACTCTATTGTAAGTTTAAAAATCCCAAGTCAACTTGAGAACCTACTGGATGGATCCTCTGTTGTAATCTCATTTATTAGGAGTTGAATTTTGAAAATTTAGTATAAGACAGTTGGGGGTGTCTTATTGTCAGCTCCCTTGTACTCGCCACTGGAGAGCTGGCTGCTTTGAGACCCTGCATTTGATAGAGACAGTGAGGAGGTAGATGTCCTGTGGATATGCCCATGCTTTCTTTGTCCCATAGAATGAAACCTAAAATTATCCTTGGTATACTGGGTTTATTACTTATTTTTGAGACAGTGTCTTGTTGTCTCTTGCTTTCTAGCTTGTGACTTTCTGTGTAGTTCAGGCTGGCCTTGAATTTGTGCCTAGCCTCCTGCCTCTGTGTCTTAAGTGCTGAGATTATAGTTTGCACCACAGAACTATTGTAACAGAATATGTTTTCTAGGTACTTCCTAGACTAGTTTAAACACTCCAAGAGGAACTTATGGTCCTTTGTTACATACGGGGAAAACAGTGTAACAGGCATAAGCCATGTGTCTGAGGTCACAGTCCTCTTAAATGTCTCCTTTTATGAGTCGTCTGAGAACAAATTCTTGTACTTTTTTTTTGTTAATCAAGATTATTTTATAGTTTTCTGTATTAAAAAGTGTGCTCATGTCTTCTGTGAGGAGGCTCTGCCGTCACCATTAGCGCACTAAACTTGTTTAACTTTATATGCTGCTTTGAATTTGCAGTTTGCTGGATTCTTGATAGACTTTACCCTCAGATGCTTTCATGTATTTACTTTTATTATTTCATTATAAACTGAATAATTATTAATTAAAAAGTTCTCACTGTTTGATCAGCACATGAGGCGAGTGTGTGCAGTATTCAGAATCTCAGAGCTGGACATTATTTCTTCCCAACATCTGAGCTGCTGTTGATGTGTCCAGTGACCAGGAACTCACCCTCATTTTCAGATAGTTTGGTATTAGCATGCGGCGCCCAAACCCTCAAGAAACCTATAGTCTTAAGAGATAAAATTTAATATAAGAATTAATAATTGGTAGTACAAAATAGCATCCAGTTAAAGGATGATACAGGTTGTCAGGGCTGTTGGCATTAAAGAATTACTAAAGGAAAACCATCATTCAGTGAAGAGAGAAACAAGATCTTTTTACCATAACCCTGAGTTTGGGGTAGATTACCATGTCTCCCCTGAAAAGATGGTCATTATCACTCCTGTTTTTATGCATGTAATAACTGACCTTGGAACTGGGAGGATGGGATTCAAATTCTGGTCTGTGTGGAATTACAGATATGCACATTTTCTTCTGCTGCATTCCCATTTCTCTAAAGTAGATCTGGTGTTACACTTTAAGAAATGTCTTCAAATATCTTTTATTTTTCTTATAATAAAAGTGTGCAGAGCTGAAGAAATGGCTCAGTGGTTTAACACACTCACTGCTCTTTCAGGGGACCCAAGTTCAATTCCCAGCACCCACAACAGGCAACCACCTGTAATTCCATCTCTAGGTGTATCTGACACCCCTTGCCTCTGTGGACTCCTGCACTCATGTGCACATGCCTCCCTCCCCCCTACACACACACAACTGGGTGGTGTTGACACACACCTTTAATCCCAGCACTAGGGAGGCAGAGACAGGCAGATCTCTGTGTTTGAGGCCAGCCTGGGCTACAGAGCAAGTTCCAGGACAGCCAGGTCTACAAAGAGAAACCATGCCTCAAAAAACCAAACCAAACCAAACAAACAAAAAAAACAAAGTGGGGAGGGGAACAACCAAACCAAACAAAACAAAAAAATCCCACTCAAATCTTATCAAATCAGAAAAGGCTGATTGGTCTGTAATGATAACAAAATAAATGGAGAGAATATTCAATATTGGACATGATCATGTGCGAGCATGGTATGTAGACTAAAAACAATACAACTATGCTAGATGTCAGTTTTGAATTAAGTCTTAAAGGATACATAAAACTTGTTAGGAAATGATGAATATATACAAAATATTTTATATAAAAATGTTTACTGAGCAAAAGTAAGCATGAGACAGCAGAAAGTTATAAAGATCTTAAACTCTAATGAGAAATCACTGGTTACAAATTATAGCCCATATTCAGACCAGAAGTCTTTGGAAAATAGTCATTAAACTTTATAAAAAAGAAACAGAAGACTCAAACTCAGAGATCCACCTGCCTCCTAAGTGCTGGGATTAAAGGCGTGTGCCACCATGGCCAGGCCAGTTGGATACATTTTAATTTGTGTTTTTCCAACTACCAGAGGGCCTGACTATCTGTTGGAGCTGTCATCAACAGTGCTGCCAGCCAGTTTGGGTCTCTCTTCCTTCATTAGTCATATATATAGAGAGGAGAAAGACAAGAGACTTCATCATCTTCAAAGGGGTTATTCCATGTCTCATCTGTTTGCAGATCTCTGACGTCTACATTAGTGGGGAGTCGGGGGATATGTCTGCCAAGGAGAAACTACTCTTGTTATTCCATGTCTCATCTGTTTGCAGATCTCTGACATCTACATTAGTGGCGAGTCAGGGGATATGTCTGCCAAGGAGAAACTACTCTTGTGGACTCAGAAAGTAACAGCTGGTTACACAGGGATCAAATGCACCAACTTTTCTTCCTGCTGGAGTGATGGGAAAATGTTCAATGCGTTGATACACAGGTACAGGTACGTGCACTGGGATCTCCGTGCTCTTAGAAGGAATTCTTCTCATCTCATTGTCGCCTTCCACCAAGGATTAGACCGTAATGAACTGTCACACCATCATCCCCTTCCACCAAGGATTAGACCCCAAGTCACTGCTTTGTTTGGAAAGCAATCTTTATTGAACCCTACTGTTTAGGAACTGGCCAAAGGAGTGAGCTGGTCAATGTCCTTGCCTTCAGGGAGCTGCCTGTCCACTGAAGAGGACAGGCAGGAAATAGACCTGCGTGCTGTCATACAGTGGCAGGCGCGGTGGAAGGCCAGAGCTATAGGGTTATGGTCATTTGGACAAAGGTGACCAGAGATAGCCTCTTAGATGAGGATGTCAAAAGTGAGCCGTGCAGGCTCTGGGGTCAGAGCATCTCAAGTAGGTTGAAAGAGCCAGTGCATAGGGCCTGAAGAGGGACTGGATCAAAGTAAGGAGCAGCAGCTGACTTGGAATGCCCTGAGGAAGGAAGGTAGGAGTTTGAACCACAAGAACAAAAATAATTTGAGCTCTGAGTGGTCATACACATGTATCAATTTTCCCTTTGTACTAGTTTATGAATTTGTGTAAGCTTGAAATTGGGTAGCATTAGATGCCTGGTGTGCAGTTAAAATAGGTTCAGGATTAGTATCCTCCTGCCTCCTGCTTTCTCTCTAACTCATTCTGTGTTTTGCGTTCTGGGAACGTTCGGTTCTCCTTGTGTGAGCTCATGTGCTGTGTAGATGATGGTTTTTCCCATGCCTTGGTGGACTTTTACAGACCCGATTTGGTGGATATGGAGAGAGTGCACATCCAGAGTAACCGGGAGAATCTGGAGCAGGCTTTTGAAGTAGCTGAGAGACTCGGGGTCACCCGATTGCTGGATGCAGAAGGTGAGAGTACTGAATTTTAAGTACATTTAGCATGTTTTCATAATTCCTTCTCCTGGCAAGTTCCCCTGTTCTGACCAAGAAATTCTACCTTTCTCTCAGATGTGGATGTGCCATCTCCAGATGAAAAGTCTGTAATCACTTACGTGTCTTCAATTTATGATGCCTTCCCCAAAGTCCCTGAGGGTGGCGAAGGGATAAGTGCTACGGTAAAGGCCATTCCCTAAAGTACCTTCATTAGCCAGTGTTACTTAAATTCTTACGTGTTTGCAAAGACCACCTGAGTCGACATACCTCTGTCATGATGGACACTGTCACAGGAATGAGCCTCAGTATTGCTCATGTTATGCCGTCTCACATAGACCATTTGATGTTAAATGCCAGCAAAGAATGCTCTTTGCATCCCAGCTGTAATTCAAGATGAAGCAGTGTTTTCTTGGCTACTGATACAAGTTTGATTAGGCACTAGGCTAGCCTTGAACTCATGGTCCTGCTGCCTCAGCCTCCCAAGTGTTGTAATTACAATGTGAAGAATCACCTTGGTTTATAGTCTTCCTACTTGTCAGGATATTGAATGGCAGCCTGGGATTCCTTGGGGTGCTTTGAAACTGAGACTTTGAGGATTAAGTTGGACATCTGTCTAGGCAATTAGAAGAGGGTTTTGTATGGCATGGGGTGGTCTGAGCCCTTTATCCTGTGCTGCTGCTGGAAAGTGCAAATCTGGTCTATGACTTTTGCCTTCTGTCTATAGGAAGTGGACTCCAGGTGGCAAGAATACCAAAGCCGAGTGGACTCACTCATTCCCTGGATCAGACAGCATACAATCTTGATGTCAGATAAATCTTTCCCCCAGAATCCTGTTGAACTAAAGGTAAAAGCGTGGACTTAAGTTGTTTTTTCTAATTTCTCTCTGGGAGTAAGCCTCAGAGCGTGCTGCTGCTGGCTCTGGGGAGGTGGTGTGAAAATTTGTTAATTCATTCATCAAATATTAATTTTTGTAGGCACTTTATAACCAATATATACACTTCAAAGAAACAGAAATTCTTGCCAAGGAGAGAGAGAAAGGAAGAATCAAAGAGTTATATAAATTATTAGAGGTAAGGAAGCATATTTTTGGTTAAGACTTGGGGTTTGCCAGTTTGTGCTGTCGTTGCTTCCTGATAGGTCCCACGTTCTCCTTTTATCACTACCTGGGGAGTGATGCCCTTGGCGGGTCGTGAATATCTGTGGTAAAGGAACGGTGTCAACAAACTGTCAGTGAAAAACATCGTCTCTATTCAGAAATCTCTTTTTTTCCTTGCTTTTTAGAGGGAAACTAAGTCTTCCCCTCAGATGAAAAGACAGGAGATGTCTATTCATAGTTTGATTCCTACAGGATTTGAAACTAAAGAGTTGGGTGGATTTAATTTGCCAGAATCAGGTTCATCTAGAAGACAGATTTCTAGAAGTGATAGAAAGGATGGAACAGTTTAGAGCAAGTGCTCTTTGCACATTAGAGCTTAGATACAAATGTTTTGGCTCTTAAGTTGTCAGATGTTTTATTCTTTTCCTATATGAGATAGTGTGAAAAACTGCTGATTGACTAGATCCCCCCTCCCCCCAAAAAAGTAAGAAGCAAAATATGAAAACAGGCCACCGGGCAGGGCTGTGGTTGGGGACTGAAGAGTATCTCTTTCAGGTGTGGATTGAATTTGGCAGAATTAAACTGCCTCAAGGCTACCACCCTAATCATGTAGAAGAAGAGTGGGGGAAACTCATCATTGAAATGCTAGAGCGAGAGAAATCCCTTCGGCCAGCTGTGGAGAGGTGGGTCCAGAAGGCAGTCTGACATTTCTTAGGGGCTACTTTGAGTCTTGGACTTCATTTTGGTCTTTATGTTTTTTAGGCTGGAATTGCTGCTGCAGATTGCAAACAAAATACAGAATGGTGCTTTGAACTGTGAAGAAAAACTGACACTAGCTAAGAATACACTGCAGGCTGTAAGTATTTGCTTTGTCTTACATCTTATGTCACATGCTTTCCACTTTTCACCGGACTGCTCTAACAGTCAGCATTAAGAGTTGAGGAATCCAGCTGTGTTACTTCCTTTTTCTTGGTTCCCTCCATCCTGGTGGGTGAGAGCAACGAGCCTGTCCCACCCATACTCTTTCTTTCTTTCTCAGGATGCTGCACACCTGGAATCAGGACAGCCAGTCCAGTGTGAGTCAGACGTCGTCATGTACATTCAAGAGTGTGAAGGTCTCATCAGGCAGCTGCAGGTGGATCTCCAGATCCTACGGGATGAGAATTACTACCAGCTAGAGGAGCTGGCCTTTAGGTGAGGAAGAAGGGGCTCATGGGGAGCGCTTGCTTTCTGTGAGGTAATGGATCGAGACTGAGACAAGAGCCAGGTACTGAGTCTTTTACTTGAATCTCAGAACTCTGTTTCCAGGGATCCTGCCCATGCATGTACTCTAAGCAGGAAATTTCCTGTGGTAAATTTCTCCTTTTGCACACCCTTCCCACTAAGTGCCTGTAGAGTATTTCTGGGTCACTGTGCCATCTTATTGTATTCCTTTCTATTTCAGAGTGACCTGCAGAGGTATGCTAGCACATTTAACCTTGAAACACTGGTGATCTAGTGAACTCATGTTGTGGATGAGGAAACTGAGATCCACAGAGAGGATAAACAGTGTCTAAAGTCACATGGCAATCCAGCATTTAGTCTATGATGACCTTCAGGAACCATATAAATATTATGTTACTTCCTTCCAATTAACACTTTAATTTGGCATTTGCCTCGAAAACTCCAAACTAGATGATGTTAAAATACCACTTTGCATTCCTGTTAACACTTTTTCAGAACACTTCTCCTGATGTGCTCCCATTTTTATTTTTATCATGTGCTTGTTAAATAGATAATGAAGGTTTTATTTTAAGCATGTTTTAAGTTTCCTCTTCTCCTCTAGGGTCATGCGTCTTCAGGATGAGCTGGTCACCCTGCGCTTAGAGTGTACAAATCTATACCGGAAAGGCCATTTTACTTCACTTGAATTGGTCCCACCCTCTACTTTAACCACTACTCACCTGAAAGCAGAACCCATGAACAAGACAACTCATTCTTCTTCTACCTCCTGGTTTCGAAAACCTATGACCCGGACTGAACTTGTATCTATCTCCTCCTCCGAAGACGAAGGCAGTCTCCGATTTGTATATGAACTACTTTCTTGGGTAGAAGAGATGCAGGTGGGTGTCTTAAGAGGACCAAGTGTTCCTGGTAGAGAAAAACCTTAATCATCGATCCTGTCTGCACCTGATCCCTTCTCTTTAAATGTCCCCTTGTCTCTCCACATTTTAGCCCCTGCTGGCCTGGAAGTTAGTGTAGCCTAGGCAGTCCTTGAACTCATGATCTTCCTACCCCAGCCTCCTAGTGCTGGGATTTCAGGCATATACCACCATGCCTGATTCCTTTCTCCTTCTATTTTAAATGGACAGGATCAGTATAGATTTTCACAATCCCACACTGCATAGCACAAGCTTTTCTGAAGCTCTTGGGGAGTCTGTTACCTTCTGCTAACCATGCCCTAAGTGGTAGCTTGTGGGAAACTTGTAGTATCTATGTAGCTCAGTTATCTTCTCTGACGTTTCCTTGTTGGTAGGAGAGTGTATTCTTCAGCTTCTGTTGTTTTGATCATACCTCTTAAATTTAAGCAAGACTGATAAATTTGTTCCACAAGTCCAGTGGTACTACTTAACTGTATTTTAGGTTAGTAGCTCAAATTTGACATTGTCCTATGCCAGGCTGTCCCTGTAAACCCAGGACCCAGGAGGCTAATTCAGGAGGTGATGAGTTGCAGGCCAGCCTGGGCTATGTAATAGGACCCCCAACTCAAGGAAGATAAAAGGAGGGAGGACAAAGAAAGGGGGAAGAAATCGTCTGTTGGCTAGTAGCTGATGCTGTGAATCCAAATATTTTTTAGATATTTCTTCCCCCCCTTTCTTTTAAAAAAATCTATTCTATAAAATTAAGAGACTCTTAATGATTTGTTGTTTTGTTTAAGACAGGGTCTCGGGGTTGGGGATTTAGCTCAGTGGTAGAGAGCTTGCCTAGCAAGTGCCAAGGCCCTGGGTTCGGTCCTCAGCTCTGGAAGAAAAAAAAAACAAACAAACAAAACAAAAAAAAAAAAAACAGGTCTCACTAAGTAGCTTGGGCTGGCCTGAAACTCAGAGATCTGCCTGCCTCTCTGCCTACTGAGTGCTGGGATTAAATGTGTGGGCCATCATGTCTTGTGACTCTACAAAGGGGAGTGTTTGAACATTCAACATGTTAAGCCCCACTTCTGACTAATAAACTCAAGACTGTTTTCTCACAGGCTACCATTGCTGTAGTTAGTGGGGCTTCCTCTCTAGGCTCTCGAGGGTTGATTGTGATGTATTTTCCTGTAAGAAGCCATAGAATGATAGAGACAGTTTAGATGCCCAAATCTTACCCCTTGCCATTTTGTTTATTCAAGTCAAGGTCTTATGTAGTCCAGACTGACGTAGAAATCCTAAGCCTTCTGTCTCTGTGTTCTAAGTGCTGAGATTACAAGCATGGCTCTTATCCCTAGCCATCTCATCCAGATGTTGACTGACCACTTCCTGTCCTTTGCAAGTTATAACACATCTGTGCTTTCTTTTTTTCAGATGAAACTGGAACGAGCAGAGTGGGGTAATGATCTGCCTAGTGTGGAGTTGCAGCTGGAAACACAGCAGCATATCCATAGCAGTGTGGAAGAACTGGGCTCAAGTGTCAAGGAGGCTAGGTTGTACGAGGTAAATGGCGCTCAGAATCTACACTGTGAGAGTTCTGGGGAGGAGCAGAGAGTGGGAGGTCTATCAGCACTGCTGTTTCTGAAAAGGAAAGTATAGTGACTCCTTTACAGCTAATTCCCACTTACTCCAAGTGTCTCTATCATCCTTCGAAATAACTTTGTGAGAATAGTATTTTAACTAATAGATATCTTTATACTAAAAAACAAAATGTGATCTTAGGAAGTGGAGAGATGGCTCAGTGGTTAAGAGTTCATATTACTCTTATAGATGTTCTGAATTCAGCTCCCAGAACCCACATCAGATGGCTCCCAAATGCCTGTAACTCCAGCTCTAAGGCCTATACAGGCTCCTGCAGTCAGATCATACACTCCACATAAAGACATGCAGACAGACAGACACACAAATTTAAAAAAGAAAAGAAAAACTGAAAAACTTTAAAAAGTGATGCTGAAAGCTGAAATCAGAGTTAGTAAATAGCAGTATCTAAACTCAGGCCATCTGTCTCCAAATTTCATGTTCTTTCCCTTTTGCTGTGAGCCTGCAGTGGAGAGCTGGTGTGGAGAAACTGCTCGCTCGGTCGGTCCTCCATCATTTATCACTCGGTCTTATTTTTTGAGTGTTTTGGTTTGGTTTCTAGTGGTAGTGGGCCAACCTTAGGGGCTCAGTGCCTCACTGCCTGGGCAAGTGTTCTGTTACTGAGTAATGAATGCCCTGGTTTTTATTTTGTCTCCTCCTCTGCCTTCAGAGGAGCAAATGAGTAGTTTGGCCGTCATCAGGCGTGAGACTTTCTTAGAAGCCTCTGGATTACTAGAAACACAGGGCTATGAGGAGTGCTGGTTAGGTTACCTGCTGAATTGTCCACTCAGAGCTGCCTCTAGCTATGAAGTCGGACATAGAAACTTGTTGTCTAGGCCTGTGTTTCTCAGAGCAGCAAGCCCTTACCTGCATATCAACATTCTGTTTATATTGTTGAAACCATACCACAGAATTTCCTCACTCTTTCTCTAATGTCTTTTTATTCCATTCCTTTCATGTCAGGGAAAGATGTCCCAGAATTTTCATACTAGCTATGTTGAAACTCTTGGAAAGTTGGAGACACAGTACTGTAAATTGAAGGTGAGTTTTTTACCCAGACCTTGACTGGTTGGCTTAGATTGTGCCCATGGAGAATCTTGCGCCCTCCAAATAAGATTCTTCCCTAATTCAAAAAGCACATGGTTTGGGTCTTAGTTTTCTTTCTTTTCTTTTTTTTTTTTAAGATTATATTTACTGTGTAATTATTCATATAGGTTATAATATTCTTTTTGAGGTATTATCTCTACATAGCCCATGATGGCCTTTAAACTGCTCGTACCTCAATGCTTCAAATTCCAATATATAGCTGTATTCCACCACAGTGAACTTGCAAATTCTTAAAGGGTCAGAAACTACTGCTCTGGGAAATTGTAAGCAAGTAAAACCCACCTTAGCTATGTTCTTCACCAAAAAAGTGGCCATATGTATTTTGAGACACCACAACTAAAACATTTAGACTGATTGAGAGGGAGTTCTTCTTGTTGATTTTTTCACTCCCAGCTATTACAGTTGTCCATGTTGGAATAAGCCAAGGACACTCTATACAGGGACCCTTACAAGGCCTTGAGTCACATCTTCAACATAAGCTTAACAGTGACCCTGGAAGTTTTGTATCAAACTATGTAAAATTTGAGTCCTCGGGTGAAGAACCCAAGATACTTAAAAAAAAAAGGCTTAGGATGTATGTGGGGCTTAGTGGCAGAGTACCTCCTAGCATGCCTCTGGCCTCAGGTTCGAATACCAGCACTTTAAAGGAATAACAACAAAAACCTAGGCCCTATGCATTTCCTGGGTTATTCTTTCCTGATGTTACCGTTATCTTCTCCAGATGCAAAGGCTGACACTTTAATCTTTTAATCCTTGCTTTTTCCAGGAGACTTCTAGCTTCCGAATGCGGCACCTTCAAAGCTTGCACAAATTTGTCTCCAGAGCTACAGCTGAACTGATCTGGTTGAATGGGAAGGAGGAAGAAGAACTAGCATGTGATTGGAGTGACAGTAACCCCAACATCTCAGCCAAGAAAACCTATTTCTCGGTGAGTCTCAGAGTCAGCAAAGTCTCTGCTGCCAGGATAATGGTTCTCAACCTGTGGGTCGTGAGCCCTCTGACAAACTTCAGTCTCTAAGAATATTTACGTTATGATTCATAACAGTAGCCAAATTACAGTTATGAAGTAGCAACAAAATCATTTCATGATTGGGATCACCACAACACGAAGAAGGTTGAGAACCACTGGGCTGGAGTTAGATGCTAATAGGTAGAAATGGGGGCTCTGCTCACTGCTCCCCTTTTGTGAGAAATGTGTACAGAGGGGTGGAAGCCCTTGAGTGGACTTATTTAGAAGGGTGTGTTGGGAGTAGATAGAGCAGCAGTCTGCAAGTTGAGTCATTTCAGAAATTAATATAGCTTTGTGGTTAAGATTACAGGGTTTGTAGTGTGACAAACCTAAGTTCAAGTTCTTATTTGTCCACTAACTAGCTTTGTGACCTGGGGCAAGGCATTAGTCTTTCCAGGCCTTTGGAAAAATGAGATAATAGCTCTTTGAAAGGGCTGTATAAAAGGTTGAGTAAGACTTAATAAGCTAATCTAAGCAAAGTGTTTATTATACAGGAAATAATATTATTTAACTGAGTTGCACTTTTAGATTTCCATAATAGTTTGGGTTCTTACTAACATTTTGATCTTAATTTCTTAAAATGTAAAATGGTCGGGAAATTCATCATTAATGGGGCAATACCTTCTACTCTCTCTTCCCTCCCTCTCCCCAACTCTCTCCCTTTTTCTCTGCCTCTCTCTACCCTCCTCTTGAATCTTTAAAAAAAATTATTCATTTTATGTGTATGGGTATTTTGCTTGCATATATGTCTGTGTACCACATGTGTGAGTTACAGACAGTTGTGAGCCACCATGTGGGTGCTGGGAATTGAACCCAAGTCCTCTGGAAGAGTAGTCAGTGCTCTTAACCGCCAAGCCATCTCTCCAGCTCCGCCTTCTATTCTTTATAATGAAGAAGTAGACAAGTAAGTAGGAGTATTTTTTTACTACTTTTAGTATCTCCATACTCAGGGTATTAAAATACTTTATAATCTTTTATGCAAACAGTTAACTCTTCCACTCTGTGAATATACGGTTATTTTAAAAATGTGAGTGTCTCCTGATTAGAGAAGGACATAGGAACCTTGTGAAGAGAGAAGGAAAGACCAGGTGCTCTGATGCTGTCTGTCAGCAGTGTGGAAACTGCAGTGAGGCTGCTGGACATAAAAAGTGTTCTGAAGCTTCAAGGAGACGAGATTAACTCTGATAGGAAGCATTCACTGAAAAGCCAGCATTTAAATTGGGTCTTGTATTAATAGAATTTTGTTTCAGAGGAGGACATTTTAGCTGAGAGAACAGTTAGCAAAGCCTGCCCGTCAGTGATCTCTCCACTAGCGTGTGTGCTGGCTAACTAGTGTGGCGCTTGTGTGGTGCTGGCTAACTAGTGTGGTGCTGGCTAACTAGTGTGGTGCTTGTATGGTGCTGACTAACTAGCCACTCTGGCCATGCTTGCTCTCCTCTGCCTCCTGAGTTCTCCCAGTCTACTCAGGGCCAGCTCAGGTCTTGTGCTTTCTGAACCCTTCCCTTTAGTTCATCGTTTTTTGTACTTTTCTGAGATCCCCAGGCGTTTGCGGTTTATGCATCACATTTTGGCCCCAATACAGGATGCTTAAAGTCGCCAGGGAACACTGTGCTTTCTTTATTGCCTCTTCTTCCTTAATAGCATTTATTCCATAAAATTAAATTCAATTCGCAGGAGTTGACAATGGAACTGGAAGGGAAACAAGATGTATTTCGTTCTCTGCAAGATACAGCCGAACAGTTGTCCCTTGAGAACCACCCAGCAAAGCAAACAGTGGAGGTTTGTGATTCTAATATGTGTGAAGGTCAGAGGTATTGTTATAAAAACGCTGAAATCGGAAGCTTTGCTCTTCCAAGGCCTTGAGGAAATGTCACATCACTTGTTTCAAATCATCTCCCTTCCTATCCCAGACTGTTTGGTAGTTCCCAGAAGCTGCAGACAGATTCAATAGTTTGAGGAGAATATTGAGAAGAAGAAATTGTTAAGAGACATTCACTCTTGACTTATGAGGAAAGGGACTTGTGTTATGTACATAGATATTTTAAACAACTGTCCAGATCCATCTTACTTCTTTTTTTAAAAAGAATTTTTTTTACATGTATGATAGTGTTTGCATGTCTGTGTACCACATTCATGCCTGATACCTGTGGGCCTGAAAATGGCATCAGATGCCCTGATTGTGGGTGCTGGAAACCAAACCTCTACAGGACTTCTCCAAGAACACCAGTGCTCTTAACCACTGGGCCGCCTCTAGCCCCACATTCCACTTCCTGTTGGTGTAGTGCTGTTGCCCAGAGAGGGGAACAGTAGAAGAACCAGAAGGGATTTGTTTATTTATGCTATGTTTTTTTCTGGGTTGGTCATTTAATTATAATTAAATATAGAAGAAGCTTTTTCTGGGGAACCCCTTTTAACCAAGGCAAGCTTCTTTTTCCTGAGAAGCCTTGCTAAGGTGCCAGTCAGCTGTCTCTCTGTCTCTCCTTCTGTATCAGTAGCAGGGTTGTATTTGGAAAGAAACTCACACATACATTTTGGGCCCATCACACTCATGTCCGTCTGCACATGTGCTTGGCCGTTGCAGGCATACAGTGCTGCTGTCCAGTCACAGCTACAGTGGGTGAAGCAGCTGTGCTTATGTGTTGAACAACACGTGAAAGAGAACGCAGCTTACTTTCAGGTACGGAGGCGGGGTGCTGGTGGTGGTCATGGTGGTGCTGGCATGTGTACTTAGTTATACCAAAGGGTAGGTTAAAAATCCATCCATATGGTAAAACTGAGTGTAGTGCTGCACACCTGTGATTCTAGCACTCAGAAGGTAGAGTTAGGATCAGAAGTTCAAGGCCAGCCGTGAACTATAGGAGATCCTGCCTCAAAAAATATGTGTGGGGGAAGCTAACAAACATCCATATCAATTATCTTTTATGTATAAAACAACTCTAGAAACTTAATTGCTTCAACTATTAATCATTAGTGGGTTGAGTTTGGTCTGGGCTCGGCTAAGTGGTTTTTCACTCTATGATATATCTCATCTTGCCTGTAATATGTATGGCTGCAGGTAGCTGTTCCTGGGGGTGGGGTGGGACAGCATGTAAAGAACCCTGGCTCTGGTGTCCAGTAGTCTTTGGGTTTTTTGTTGGTTGGTTGGTTGGTTTGTTTTGAGGCAGGGTTTCTCTGTGTAACAGCTCTAGCTGTCCTGGAGCTAGATCTGTTGACCAGGCTGACCTCGAACTCACAGAGCCACCTGCCTCTGACTGCTGAGGTGTGTGCTACCACCTCCTGGTCAGTAGTCTTCTTTACCTGTGACTGTACTACAAGCGACAAGAAAGAACAGTCCACATGTACAGGCACTTTTTCTGTTTCTGCCATTTGTGTGGCACTGGTAAAAGCAAACCACATGGTTATACTCAGCTTCAAGAGGAGGAGACAGACTACCCCTTGAAGAGAAGAGCTGTAAAATATTAAGATTCTCCCTTGCCACTAACCTATCACATCAAAGAATAGATGGAGGAGGAAACAGGCTATTTTCTCTCTTAAATTTATCTCTTTGGTCATATACTTACATCAGTGAGGTAAACATTGTTTCACTTAGCTTCTAGGTTATTTCACGAGCTAGGCTTCATACCAAGTGCTGTCACTAGACAAAAGTCAAGGGAGAAACAGGCTGACTTCACACAGGGTCTAGTGAGTGTTACTGGAAGTCATCACTAACATTTCACTGACATGGCTTTTTAAGCTCTCTGGTTTGTATTTCTGGGGTCACTGATCTAGGAGAGTGTAGTCAGCTTTGTTCAGCTTGGCACAGAAGATCCCTTCTTTGTGAACCTTCTACTGTGCTGAGGAGTTGAACACAAGCCATTCTTTCCTTGTGTTTCCATAGTTCTTCAGTGATGCTCGAGACCTGGAGTCATTCCTGAGAAACCTCCAAGACTCCATCAAACGAAAATATACCTGCGACCACAACACCAGTCTGTCCCGCCTTGAGGATCTGCTCCAAGACTCCATGGTGGGTGTTGCCTGGGTGGGAATTTGTGCTTCTGAGAAACAGTAATCTGTGTCAGTTGCTGCTGCAATCTATATCCTTGACAGTCACGGACAAGGAAGTGCGGCTCACACCCCGGCTGTCCAGTCAGTTTGTCATCTCTTCTGTTTTCCTCCTTGGAAGAAGTTGCTGATGACGTTTCTTTGGGGAGCTACTGAGGTAGTCCTTGTAGCTGTGCCTGAGCCGCTTAGTGTCCATGTTTCCTTGGGTCATCCCTGTTTGATTGCAGTCTTTGGGGCCAAGGCTGAGGCTGAAGAGGCTGAAGGGGATTAAGTGACATCAGATTTGATTTTACTCTTCTGAGACACACAGAGAGAGATTTGAGCCAGGCTTTTCCTCCTTTACTGTTTTCTTTTGGTAATGATGAGATATTAGGAAGTTGATTTTAGTTACTAAGGCCAACATTGATAGCTTACTTAGAGGTAATACAATATTTGTCCAGTTTTTTAAATGTAATACTAACTTTTAAAAATAGCTCTTTATCCAGTTTTTAATCAAAATTAATTTTGGGTCCATTGGCTGCAGTGAGTTATTCCTTTAAGAGTTGTAGTTGTAACCTCAGGAGCAGAACTACCGGGTTATTGAGGCATTGTACAGAACTGACCAGACAGGGCTCGGTACTTTCCCGGGTGAGGAGCTAGAAGATTGCAGGTCTCAGGAGGCGACTCAAAATAAGAGAGACACAACAACCCGAAGCATTTTTGCTCTGCTTCACTTTATTTATTTATTTGTTTGTTTATTTAGGGTGGAAGTAGGACTTTTTTTTTTTTTTTTTGGTGTTGAAGATCAAACCTAGAGTCTTGTTCATGACATGCAAGCACTGTACCCCTGTTATCACTTGCCTAATTTTCTTTTCATTTTTTTTTCTCTCTCTTTTTCCTTCCTTTTTTTAAACAATGATTTCAGACATGAATAGGTTTACATTCATTGCTTCACTTGGGCAAATGGAATGTTAACTTGGAATGAAGGATAAAAACCTGACTTTACAGTTACTGTCTTTCAAATGTCTTTCTCAGAGGTACTACAAGTGTGAAGGAGAAAGGTCATCCTTGGCTCTGCTCTCCTCCCTCCCACAGAGTACCTTCCTGTCCTAGGGTAACCCCTCTGCAACTGTCATATCTTCTCTTCTCGAGGAGGGTGGTTGCTGCTCTGTTCCCTCTTCTCCAGGTCAGGGGCATCGGGTTGGCGGCGTCATCGGGGCATGGAGTCACGGCTGGGTCTGCTCCTCAGCTTCTTCACCAGGTTCCAGAGCACCTGTCCTGGCCTCTGGTTCTTTTAAGAGCTTTTCCCACAATGAGCACTTGGTCTCTGGAGCTAGAGATGTTTGGCTTGTGGGTTAGACATCTTTATTGCAAGGCCACTGGAATGGGTAGACCAGCTCTCAAGTATGGAAGTGTGGCTGTCTCCCCATGTATTCCATTCCTCTTTCTTAACTAGTAAGTTAAAGTTGTATTTCTTCCAATCATGCTCCCGGGGACAGGCACAGGTAGTTTGTTTAAGAATTTCTTTTCCTTTTCCTGCATATCTTTATTCTTTAATGGTATTTCTTAACATTATTAACTCTTTATTCTTACTGCATCCCTGTCCATCCTAAGAAAGCCCTCTTTCTGGGGACTTTCATGCCTCACCATGGCTTGGAACATTCTGGCCATTAGATAAAGGTTATAATTTACTCTCCAATGGAATTGGTAGTATACTGCTACCAATTTTGTTGACAAGTTTACTAGCTTTTAAGGTAATTGAGTTTCCAGAGATTTTAGAATTTTGACTTTGCATGATACTTCATTCAAACCAGTCAAATTTACACGAATATAGCACGGCAAGATAAATCCTAAATCATTTGTCATGATGCTTTCGCCAACAGCATTTGTTCTGAGCTGTATTTGAGGAAATCCTTCATTAGCTACATAGCTGTGCTCGGCAACTAGACATTCCTTTTGTTTGTTTATTTCTTGCATGTGGCTTTATTGGTCATTGTTTAGAGTATAAGGAGAAAGCTGCAAATTTAGAGTGCAAAAGCATTTGAAAGAAGACAGACATTTTCTCCTTTTCTCTTTATCCTTGTCTCTTCACTTAACTGAGAAATGGCGTTCTCTTAGGGAGTGGAGCATTACATTTTCATTATTGACTTAGTGACTCAGAATACCACCATTAATGTCTGTTTATTTTTCTTATTTTATAGGATGAAAAGGAGCAGCTTATACAGTCCAAGAGTTCTGTTGCCAGTCTTGTTGGGAGATCAAAAACCATTGTCCAGCTAAAACCACGCAGTCCAGACCATGTGCTAAAGAGCACTATCTCTGTGAAGGCCATCTGTGACTACCGGCAGATTGAGGTGAGAGTGGAGCAGGCATCTGGGCTCTGGAGGAAAGGAGATGAGAAGGGAGGCCTTCAGTTAGTGCTACACTAGTAGGAAAGAGAAAAAAACGAAGCCTGTAAACCCTGTACTTACAGAAGCAGGAGGATATGGAGTTTAAGGCCAGCAGGGTCTGTATGAGACCCTGTCTTTATAAGAAAGAGAGAAAGACCAAAAAGAAATAAAAGAAAAAACTCCTACTTAAGAGGGTTTTACTCATTAATACATGAGAATTTATGTATTAAAAAAAAATCTCTTTTATCATACAAACAAACAAAAACCCTCCAGTCTATAATCTTGACCTGCACCTTGCCTTAGTGATTGGTATCATCATCCATTCATTGCCTAAGTGTTGATGGAATAAGACTTTGTTACACTTTGGAGATACATTTATCTCCTCTTGTCCTGGTTGTTCCTATAGCTGATAGGGTCACCAAGTCAATGCTAACTTGTAAGCCTTCTATTGGGGCTGCTGTTACTATTCCTAAATTAGATTGTATGTTTCCTTTATTTGGATTGTTATATTAGCCTTCTAATTTAGTTCATTCTTCATCCTACCTCCAGCATGATCTTCTTAAGGAAACTACACTCCTGCTTAGGTCCTACAGCAGCTCATCATTGCTCTTAGGGAGAGAGGCCTTAACTCCTTAATGTGGCTTTAAGGTTCTAAAATATACCTTAAACCAAGACCGGGTCATCCTTTGTACCACTTCCTGATACTGCATTTGTCACGGAATACTGTGACACTAAGCCTCCCTGCCCCAAAAGTTTGACTGTAGAGCATGTTTGTTTGCTTACCACTGTGATACTTTAGTCCTCTGTGTTGTAGCTGATAGAGCACATCCCCAGGCACAGGGCAGGCACGGAGTAGACATCTACTGTCCGTGAGTGTGAGTGAGATGGGTATGATGATATGCACCTATAATCCAGCACTAGGGAAGCTGAGGCTGAGGATCACTCCAAGTTCAACCTGCCTAGGTTACGTAGTGTAAAAAAACAAAAAGAAGAAATTAAAAGAGTTGTTTCCACATTTCTGTTTCTAAAGCAGATCGTGTTTATTATTTGTCTCTCAAGAGAAAGAATTGATGGTTCAAAAGGAGCCTGATAGGAAGAGCACAGAGGGAGGGGAGGCGAGTTACAGAAGCAGAGATGTTGGTGCAGCGGCAGCTCTTGACGGTCTGAAGGTCTCCTTGTAACTCGCATGCTAGTTACTCTACATGCCGCAGGAACTTGAGAACACCTCTTTCTTTGATTTCTTTGATGTGTCATGGATTTATACATTTCAGGAGCTCTCACTAAGTGGTAGTGAATCAGTCCTCACCCTTCCTTTCTTTTCTTTTTCTTTCTTAAAGAAAGAAAACAGATTTATTGAGTAAACTTGCAAGGGACAATAGACAGAAATACTGCCTTAATAAAACAACTTTTTTTATATGTATGAATGTATGGTATGTATGCATGCATATATATGTGTTTATGTGGTAGGATATATATATACACGAGGGTGCTTGTGCATGTAGAGGACAGAGGTGGTTCTTCCATCAGTCTTCAGTTAATTTACTGAGGTGGGGATTTCTTGGTCATTGGAGCTTGCTGATTGGGCTAGTGTAGCTAGCCAGCTTGCCCCAGGGATATCCTCTTCTGCCTCCTTATCTCTGGAATTATAGTAGTCTACCTTGCCCACCTGACTTTCATGTGATACTAGGAATCTGAACTCTGGTTCTCATACTTCCACAAAAAAATGCTTTATCCACTGAGCCTGAGGAAAATATTTATTTTATGCTCATGTATATACTGTGTAAATGATAGGGGACACAAGAGTGCCATGGTGCACATGTGCTCCAGTGTGAGTGTGTTAGTCAGAAAGCAATCTTTGAGAGTTAGTTTTTACTTTCCACCATGTGGGTTCCAGGGATTGAACTCAGGTCATCAAACCTGGCAGCAGGGACCTTTACCAACTAAGTGATCCTATGACTCTGCAGATGTTTTTATTAAGGAGACCTTTTTCTTAGGTATTTCATAGCCTTGGGATCAGGCATCACGTAATAGTCTGTTGTTGGGTTCTCTGTTAGCAATAATTTTGACTTCATTTTTTCAGATCACTATTTGCAAAAATGATGAATGTGTGCTGGAAGATAATTCTCAGCGGACCAAATGGAAGGTGATCAGCCCTACGGGAAATGAGGCAATGGTGCCATCAGTCTGCTTCCTCATTCCCCCACCCAATAAGGATGCCATTGAGATGGCCAGCAGGTAACTGTGGTAGTGTGCTGCTCAGTACAGACCTCCCATTAAGAGTATCAAGTGCCCCACTGCAAGCTAGGTAGATGTTTAATAAATCCTTTGTGAAATAATTCAGTAATTCTTTTAAAAAGAATTTGAGATTACAGTTTAGTCTAGAGTAATGATTTTTGTAGTGGCAGCCAATTTAATTCTTGTTGAAATAATACATGTACACATTTTAAAAAGTTAAATTTTACTACTATGTTAGTCAGTCAGGGTTCTCTACTGGTTTGCAGGCTGTGGTCCAGCTAATCCAACAACAGCTGCCTGGGAATGGAGGGTCCAAGAATCCAATAGTTCAGTCTATGAGGCTGAATGTCTCAGCTGGTCTTCAGTATATGCTGGAATCCTGAAGGAATTGGCTCTAATGCCAGTGAACGGATGGATGTGCTAGTGAAAGCAAGAGCAAGTTGAGAGAGAGAGAGAGAGAGAGCACGCGAGAGAGAGAGAGAGAGAGAGAGAGAGAGAGAGAGAGAGAGAGAGAGAGAGAGAGCACGCGAGAGAGCACTCGTGCTCGCACTTCCTAATTCCATGTTACTTATATAGGCTGCCAACAGAAGATGTGGCCCAAGTTAAAGTTGGCTCTTCCCACCTCAAAAGATCTGGATTAAAGGTTTTATCTTTCCACCTCAAAGATCCGGATTAGAAGTGGGTCTTCCCAATTCAAATAATTTAATTAAGAAAACAATCCCTTACATGTATACCCAGTCATTTGGGTTTTAGTTAATTCTAGAGGTAGTAGTTAAAATGACTACTACAAGAATAGCCACCACAACTGCAAAGCTTGTAAAAACTAGCAAATGCAGTGGTCAGTGCCTGTAATCCCAGCTGCTTGGGGGGATGAGACAGGAGGATGACATGAGCCCAGGAATTTGGAGCCAATCTGGAGCCATACTGGGATCCTATCTCTTTACAAAAAATTAGAGAAAGTTCACCCCTCACCTCACTTGGTTCATTTTATCATCCTCTCCACTGCTGTCCCACTCCCTCTCTGCCGCTCATTTCCTCTATTTCTCTTGAGCGTGCTCCACACCACCTAGATTGAACACTTACCCTTTTCTATTAGAGTTTTGCTTTTTCATTTTTTACTTCTTACTTTTGTGTATTTAGCATCTAGACCCATTCTTGATACCTAGTAAGTTCTCAATCAATGATTGTTGAATTACAGGAATGAGGGAGTAGGTGAACAGACAGGTGGGCTAGTAATTCTTTCCTTAGAGTAACAGTTTCCAGTTTGGGTTTGCTTATTTTTCTATCTGCACATTAAAGACGTATTCCCAAGCTCTCCCTTCTTTTTTTTTTCAGTATTGCCGAATGCCACAGACAACCTTCACCTTTTTTCTCTTGGAAGTCCATTTCTTGGCTCATTCTGTCCCCCTGCCCCCATCTGGACCGTCTAGGCCTGACTCTAGGCTGATTCCAGCATTCACTTTCTATTCACCTGGGGATTGATTCACTTTAGGTCTCCTTGGAATTGAACCACTGATTCCTAGGTTCCAGATCTTTTTTATTGACTTACTGCCTGATTTGGTACAACATGCCCTCCTAAACTTAGTGACAAAGATTGCATCCTTGTTTCTTTTTATAAAAGTACGTAAGTCGGGCAGCGGTGGCACACACCTTTAATCCCAGCACTCAGGAGGCAGAGCCAGGCAGAACCCTGTGAGTTTGAGGCCAGCCTGGTCTACAGAGTGAGACCTAGGACAGGTACCAAAACTATACAGAGAAACCCTGTCTCAAAAAAACCAAAACAAAAAACCAAAAAACAAACAAAAAAACCTAAAAAACAAAATCCAAAACAACAACAACAAAAAACCTTTTTTTTAAATAAATAAATTTTTAAAAAAGTATGAAGCAATAAAAACTTGCCTTTTGTAGCAATCAGTTAATGGTTGTAACAAGTGTACAAAACTGTTACATTCTTCCATCTTCATCATGAGTAGAATCTTTTTCCCTCTAATAAAGCTACCAGCATATTGATGCAGAGTAGTTAAAAACATCTGCCTTTTGTAGGCAGCCTTTGCTCCTCTGGTATAGCTCTTTTAGACTCTTCTTTCTGATCTTCATCTGTTTGGATAAATCTCTTTCCATTCAGTGAACATGAACAAAACATGGGAATCCTTCTTTCAAAACTCATCAAAAATTTCCTGAATTATTGCTATTTTAAAAATTAACGAGACACTTTGTTATGACATTTCAATGCTTGCATCGTCTGGGACTCTTCTTCCCTCTTCTTTTCCATGTCCAGTGATCTAGTTTCATACTACCGTCTCACATCTTCCCCTTCCTCAGTTTCCACATAGGAGAGAACGCACTGGTTGCTATGGGGCTGGGTCATTTCATCTAATAGGATACTCCCCACTTCTGTCTATCTCGTTCTCTGGGTCTTGGTAGGGTGGGTGGTTGATTTGTTTTGCTCTCAAGAATCCCTGTTTGTCACATAGCGTTCCCAGGCTCATTGTCTTATTACCTTGTTTTCTTTCTTTTTCTTTGTGTTTTTATTCTGTTGTTTTTATTCTTCTTTTGAGATTACCACTTAAATGAACTCCTGTGGGATTTCTAGGATAAAGGAAAATAAGCTGATGGGTTTTATTTTTATTTTTTATGTAACTGAGATCCTGATGCCTAGTTTTCCTTTCTAGTTCCTGTTTGATTTTTCAGATATGGTTTCTCTGTGTAGCTTTGGCTGTCCTAGAAGTAGCTCTCTAGACTAGGCTGGCCTCGAACTCACAGAGATCCACCTCTCTCTGCCTCTGGAGTTTTTTAATCTACTGGGATTAAAGATGTGTACCACCACTGCCTGGCCTGTTTTTTTCTTTTCATCTAGAAGAAATTCGAGATAAGTTAGTGGTTTGAGTATGTATGTGTTTATCTGAAGGTCATCTAGGGATTGAAGTAGGCATGGGATGTTTCTCCAGTCCCACATGCTGCAGTTTCCTTCTTTCCCAAGTGAACTTACATTGCTGGGTTGTTTTTGTTTTTGTTTTTTTACTATTTCAGCATGTTTTGACTATGTAGAGAACAGTAAAGCACTTTTAAGAAGTAATGATACAGTTTTCTAACAGCTCTAAAGGGGATATTTTATCTACACACTTTGTATTCGTGCTTTCCCTCTTATTTCTTCTCTCTGGCTTCTGGTAATCTTTTTACATGCTGGTGACATTTATGCTACTGGAAGTACGTTCTGACATAATACAAGGCAATCCAAATGAATATCACACTGAATTCCAAAGATGCCTGTGTTGTTTGAACTTGCTCCCTTTTTCTCTTAGCAACAAGCTCTACTCTGCATTCCCACCTCTAACACGTAGCTCCATTATTTCTATTGTTTCTAGGGTAGAACAGTCTTACCAGAAGGTGATGGCCCTTTGGCACCAGCTGCATGTTAACACCAAAAGCCTTATCTCCTGGAACTATTTGCGGAAGGACCTTGACCTTGTACAGACCTGGAACTTAGAAAAGGTACTGGAAAGCTGTTACCGCCAGCTGATACCCGGTGGGGGTGGGGGGTAAGCTTTCTCAGAAGGAGTTCTTTCATTACTGAAACTTGTCCCCCAGACTAGTGAAGTAAAGTGGAGTCCAGGATATATTTCAAGATTAGGGACCTGAGAGCCTTAGCAACTAGAAGTGGCGGTTTGAATGGTTAAAGAAATGGCTGATGAAAATAAGGGAGAGTGCAGTCTTCTCGCTGTGCAGAACAAGCACCACCTCCGTGTGCGAGCACGTGGAGTATGGGATGGTGAACACTAGTATGCTTTTTATTGACTCCTGTCCTGGTGGAACTACTGGTACACCTGTGACCTCGGCCCCTGGAGCTGAAACAGGAGGATTGTGAGTTCAAGGCCGACATCCATTACATAGTGAGACTGTGAGTGTGCAAAGGACAGAGAACATTGTCCATGGAGCTGGAGGATATTCTGGTGTGGGGTTGGATGAACAATTGCACTTTTTTTTTTTTTTAGGCAGGGTCTCACTCTGTAGCCCTAGCTGTCCTAGAACTCACTATGTAGACCAGGCTAGCCTTGAAATCACAGAGATCCGCCTGCATTTCTCTTTCCACTACTTGGAATAAAGGCGTGTGCCACCATGTCCAGCTGATTCGTATACTTTTGTATATATGACGGGGCTGGAGAATGGCTCAGTGGTTAAGAGCACTGGCTGCTCTTCCAGAGGACTCGGGTTCAGCTCCCAGCACCTACATGGCAGCTCACAGCTGTCTGTAACTCCAGTTCCAGGGGACTTGACACCCTCACACACACACATACATGCAGGCAAAACACCAACGCACATAAACAATAAAAGTAAGTTTTTAAAAAAGGAAGGAGAAAGAAAGTAGTATTTTTCTATTCCATTGAAATTGATTGTGTTCTCTTTAGCTTCGTTCCTTAGCCCCAGGAGAGTGCCACCAGGCTATGAAGAACCTCCAGGCCCACTATGAAGACTTTCTACAAGACAGTCATGACTCTACCCTCTTCTCAGTGGCTGACCGCTTGCGACTGGAGGAGGAGGTGGAAGCTTGCAAAGCCCACTTCCAGCACCTGGTGAAATCAATGGAGAATGGTGTGTGCAAGAGGCAGAGGGAGGCGGGTGGTGGAAGGTTCGCCCTGAAGGGTGCTGACAGACACTTCATATGCAGAGATGAGTTCCCAAAATCCTGCTGTGGAAGTGGATATTTTTGGTTGAATGATAATCAACCTGCCACATTTCTTGGTATATGTAAAATGTTTGAATCTTCATGTCAATGTGTAATGCAGGTTCTTGAGGGTCAGGCAGGAGGTTTCCAGAGTAAGACCTTGCTTTTATCAATGGGATATCTGATCTGTTGGAGCCATTGGTGCCCTTTGTCTTAGGTAGGCTCTGTTGTCCTCAGATGGAGCTTAGTGATCTGTGCTTGTGTGTTCACAGAGGACAAAGAAGAGACGGTAGCCAAGGTGTACCTCTCAGAGCTGAAGAACATCCAGCTACGCCTGGAGGAATGTGAACAGAGACTGCTCAGACAGACTCAGTCTCCGGCCAGCTCTAAGACTGATAGAGACGCCAGGCAAGACATTGCATTAAGGATTGCAGAGCAGGAGGTAAGCTGCAGGAGGAAGAGGAAATCCTTTTAGAACGAATTAGGAAGCAAGCGTGTGGATTCTAAGAAGTGAAGCTTAGAATAGGCTTAGGACAGTCCCACTCAGGGATCACTTGCCCAACACCCTACATAGGTGGAGAAGCTGGATTTAAACTTCATGTATATTATTGAATTGATTCATTTCCAATATTTTTCTATTGAAAAGAAGGACTTCTTTCTAACGTTGTTGTCCATTTCTGTCTCCATCTTTGTTGTGCGTTTTGTTCCTGATAGCACACTCAGGAGGATTTGCAGAGTCTGAGATCTGACTTGGATGCTGTTTCCGGGAAATGCAACATCTTTCTTCAGCAGTCTCCATCAGGCTCAAGTGCTGCCACTCTGCGCTCAGAGCTGAACCTAATGGTAGAAAAGATGGACCACATCTATAGTCTGTCTACTGTCTATCTGAATAAGTGAGTACCATATCTGTGGTCTACCTATGTCTGTGTAAGCAAATACCATGTCTGTGCTCTGTCTACTGTCCATCTGAGTAAGCTGAAGTCTTAGATTCAAAGGGCAATTATTTTCTATTGAGATCGTTCCATGAATGATCTAGAAAGACTCTTGCAGAGTAGGTATCTATGCTGAGAATTTGGCTTCAGTTCCTAAGTAACATGGAGGAGGTTATTTGGACTGCAATAACAAATGTCAGTGTTATGGATGATCAATAAGTTTGCAGTGTTAGGTTGTTTCTTACCTCACTTCTATTTGATTAGATATTGAAAATAACAGTTAAATATAGTAAGGAAAATGGGAAGAGAAAAAAATTCAAATAAACCACACATTAGTGTTTAAAGTTCTTTCTCTATTAATCCATCTCTACCTATAACTTTGAGGAATGACAGATTTTAGGTCCTTTGGCCTCATGCCTTCTTGCCACCAAAGGTGGCATGGACTAGCTTAAACTAACACTAAACTAAAATGTATCAGACTCTCTCATTCTTACAGAAGCCTGTTATCATTTCTTGTGATAAAACTGGTTTGGGCAATTGTATTTTGTGAGGTTAGGTAATCCACATTTTAAAACTCAAATGCTGAGCTGGGCATGGTGATAAATGCTGTGGTCCAGAACTTTGTAGGCAGAGGCAGGTGAATCTCTGAGTTTAAGGCTAGCCTGGTCTACTAAGTAAGCTCCAGGATAGCCAGGGCAATCCAGAAAACCCTGTCTCAGGGGGGAAAAAATTCAAATACTAACTACGGAATTGATTTTATCCCCACAGATTAAAGACAATTGATGTGATAGTACGTAGCATACAGGATGCTGAGCTGTTGGTCAAAGGTTATGAGATGAAGCTGAGTCAAGAAGAAGCCGTGCCAGCGGACCTCTCCGCTCTGGAGTCCCATCAGGCCACGCTGCAGGTTGGCTGCTCTAGTTTCTTGAAAAGGTTGAATTACCATTGCTTTGGGTTAACAGAGGATTCAGGAGGGATGACTTGATGCTGATCGTGTTTGCACCTGAATTAGATAGAGGGTTGTTTTAATAAATTTTAATAATTGTAGTCAGAGGGAGAGAGAAAAAGCTAAAAGGGAAGAGACAAAGGCCCTTTTCTTCTGTCAAATTATGGCTTAATTGAGTATAGCCAATGATTAAATCAAAGTAACTTTGTAATGCACTTTACTCTGACTTCATTGCAACTCTCACAAGTTACTGTGAGAAGTGAATAGGAGAGAGATTTTTGTCTCTTGACAGATGAGAAAACCAAGACCTAAGCCAACCATAAGACTTTGCTTAGTTTCCTAGCTTATATGTAGAAAAGTCAGGTTCCATACATGAAAAATTATCTGCACATTTTCCCTTATGGTATTCTTGTCCCTGCCTTCCCAGTGTGCATCAGGAAAGCAGAGGCCTTTCTAGACCTGGTTTCTGGGTCACTGCTAACCCTGTAGACATTTTCCTTTTGCTTGTCTTAGTCTGAGTCTTTTTAACAAGAAAAAGACTTGACCTGTTTCTTATATTTCTGTAGCACTGGCTTAACGATGTGAAGGACAAGAATTCAGTGTTCTCAGTCCTGGATGAAGAAATCACGAAGGCCAAGGAAGTGGCAGAACAGCTTCGCCGCCCAACACCAGAGCAAAACTTGGATTTGGAGCGTTATCAGGAGAAGGGTTCTCAGCTTCAGGAGCGCTGGCACCGCGTCATTGCCCAGCTGGAAACCCGGTGAGGGGGTGCTCTACCTTTTCTCCTCTCAGGGTTCCGGGATTAAGGCTTAAACAAAAACAGATATCAAATATTTTAGCATTCATGTTTAAAAGTAAGAATTGGTACAGAGGTGCAGAATTTTAAAACAGCATGGATTCTGAACAAGATAAGCCCCAGAAAATTGGAATCATCAATCATAAGGTAGACCTTAGGCCTAACACATGTGCTCCACCACTAGCCCAAAGCTTGTTTTTGAAAGCCTCTTTGAAGGGGAGCGCAGCTTTGAGACGGACATGCCTGAGGCAGTAAGGGAGGAAGGGGATGTCCAGTCAACTCTAACAAATCAGTAGTGTCCGCTCACCCTCATATCCCCAAGCTTGCTTTTAGGTAGCAGTGATACTGCTGTCAGCAATGCCGTTCCTTATCTAGTTAAGCCATTATGACAGTGCCCCACCGAGGACTCGAGTAATCTAGGTTCTTCCACATGCTAGGCGAGCATTGCACCACTTGCCACATCTCTAATGCCACGTGTTTTTATAGTATAGACTTTTCTTAAGGAGGAGAGAACCTAGGTTTTACTAGGTTTGAATCTAAATTTGATCCATTTTCAGAGTGAGGCTTTATAGAATTCATTGCTTCTGTCATGGTGCTGATTTAGTGGGTCCGCTTTACTTCTGTCATTTGAGGTCTTGTTTCTGATGTAAGGTATGACTAATAAAGACAGAAAATTGACCTTCCTGAGTCTAAGAAGGGTAGGAAACTTTGCATGGACAGGAGTTGAATCAACTCATATAAGTCTGTATTGTCTCTCCTTAAATTACTATCCTAATGAGACTAAAGGATATCTAAAGATACTGTAAAGATTCTGTCATTCCTCACTTTCTGCTACAAGAAATTACAGTGATTTAGCTGGCCATGATGGTGCACACCTTTAATTCCAGCGCTCCTGAGGCAGAGTCAGGTAGATCTCTGTGAGTTCCAGGACAGCCAGGGCTGTTACACAGAGAAACCCTGTCTCAAAAAAAAAAAAGGAATTACAGTGATTTATACATCATAGCCCTGGTACTCTGGCAGTTACTCTGTAAAATGAAGAAATTGACAAGAGTTATCGAGGTGCTTGGCACCATAGGATTTTTTCAAAGCTCACAGGACACAACTAGTTTCTCTTCACTTTTAGGGCCCTGGGTACATGCATAGATATCACTTATTATGGCAGCACTTATTCCCAGAAGTAAAATTGCGCGCTCTAAAAAGGAAACTGGCTCATTTCCTATGCTCTGTTTATGTGAACAGTAGGATGTCTGACAGTGCTTTCGTTTGTTCCTGCAGCCAATCTGAGGTAGAAAGTATCCAGGAAGTTCTGAGAGATTACCGAGCCTGCCATGGAAGTCTTATCAAGTGGATTGAGGAAACCACTGCCCAGCAGGAGATGATGAAGCCAGGCCAGGCAGAGGATAGCAGAGTGCTGTCAGAGCAGCTCAGTCAGCAGACGGTGAGTGTGGCTGCATGACAAGGAGGAAGATAAGCAGCAACCAAACCTCTCTCCTGCAGGACATCTAAGCCCCTTAGAAGAGTTCGGATAGTCTCAAGATGCTGGGGTTTTGTTTGTTTATTTATTTTTTTATTTAAAGATAGTGTTGCCAGACAGAGGTGGCGCACACGTTTAATCCCAGTGCTCGGGAGGCAGAGGCAGGCGGATCTCTGTGAGTTGGAGGCCAGCCTGGGCTACAGAGTGAGTTCCAGGACAGCCAGGGCTGTTGTACAGAGAAACCCTGTTTCAAAAAAAGCAAAACAAACAAATGAAAAAAGATACTGTTAACATTTAGGCCAGAGAGAGACCCATTAGGTCCTTTAATCCTGATTTTCTATGATCATAGATTGAAATTATTAGACATCTCCCTTTTGCTTCTTCATATTATATTTTATTGTGCTAGAACAGGATTGTAAGGGTTTAAAAGAAAATTACTTCATTTAGAGCATTTTTTGTTGTTGTTGTTGTTGGTGGTGGTGTTTTGTTTTGTTTCATACCATGTTATTAAGTATTTGAGGTCTGGAGTTTAATTGTCTTGGTTACAGTTATGGCTTATGTACCTTCTAGTTATAAAACAATGAATTATTTAGGAATTAATTACCTTTCGGTATTCTACTTCTTTTGTTAATCTCACCAATCAAGAGCAAGACCACTACCAGAGTTTAATGTCAAATTTGAAGCAAGCTTTAATTAAATACTGGCCAGGTGGATGGCCTCTGGCCAGGTCCATACCCAGGTTGCTAGGAAATGGCCCAAAATCACAGTTTGCAGCAGCTTAAGAAGGAAAACCCATAATTCATTGCATTTCCCATCAGGTCCAATCAGGGACAAGTGTACATCCTGATGTACCTCTAGCCTGTGAACCTCTCGCCCATATGTGATCAAGCCCATTCGGTGCAGATGGGTCAAACAAACTTATTTAGGGGAGTGATAAACATGCGGCTTCTTATCTCCCATAAACAATAGCCTCCAGCATTTCAGGAACTATCTATACTTGGCTAGGGGCTTGCAGATCAGGTGCATTTTTATTTCATGGATCTCTAAGGTATAGTAATTAAAACTTAAAATATAACTTTGGCTCTCACACCTTATCCTTAAAATAGATATAGTTTATTATTCCTTTAGCCTGCCTGAAGTTATTGCAAGGATTACCTGAAATTTTACATGTAAAGGAATGTAGTTCTCAGAGTGTGGTTCCCAGACCAGCAGCATCAGTATTACCTGAACCATGTTAGAAATCCAGGTTCACAAGATCTGTAGGCCTAGCCCTTTAGTCTATGTCTTAACTAGTCTTTCTTACTGTGATGGTTCTAAGGCTTGAGAGTCACAGTCTTAGAATACAGTAAGTGCTCACTGCTTAGTGTTGGTAATCTTAATGGTAATGATGTGATATTTTGGTTCCTAGGACCTGTTTGCAGAAATTGAGAGAAACCAGACAAAACTGGACCAATGTCAGAAATTGTCCCAGCAATATTCCACTATTGTGAAGGTAACTGTACCACATTCCAGAAGGAATAAATGATCTCCAGTTTAGGAAAACTTTGCCATCATTGTAGGTCCTTCTGGACAGATTATACAGAGCTCTTCTCAAGTCCCTCCACCCTCCAGGGTAGTCTCCCAGCCAGTAGTGTCAGTATCACTTGAGAAACTGCTTGAAGTGCCCTCACACCCATTGAATTTGATCCCACATTTGATAGGGTTCCCTAGATGGTTTCTACACTTGTGGATGTTTGAGAAACTGGGGTCTATATCCTTGAAAGATTTTGATCAGAGGAACAAGATGATCATATTTGCTTTTTGGAAAAGGTAGCAGGAGCAGATGAGAGTGGAAGTTATGAAGATAAATAAGACATTTTAATTGAGAAAGCTTAGAAGGGGGGGG
>CABHPQ010142373.1:736-23707 GCA_902168405.1 Peromyscus aztecus
TTTTTTTTTTAAGTCTTTGCTTCCTAAAATTAAACCACTATGTTGTTCTAAGAGCAAAAATCTTGTACAATAGAAACACTGCAACTCATAACGTAGAAGAGCCTCGCAGGTGAGCCAGGTATGTCAGACAGACAGCATGCACAGCGCAAAGTGTTCTGAACCAACATTACGGTGAGGTCCCCAACATCACGGTGAGGTCCCCAGGATACAACATGGGTGAAGACCGCCAGGAACATGCCAGGTGTGTTACCTGTTTGACTTGGAATTAATTTTTGGTAGTTCTACGTTTGGAAGACTTTCACTGTTGGCACATTTGCCACAAGCCCCGCATTCAGTGATGTGACCCACAGTCTAAGAAGCTGAGTCTTGAGTCAGAATCATGATGGGAAAAACCACAGAGACAGCTGACCCAGGCTAGTGGGAGCTCACGGACTCTGGACTGACAGCTGGGGAGCCTGCATGGGACCGCACTGGGCCCTCTGAATGTGGGTGAAAGTGGCATGGCTTGATGTGTTTGTGGGTCCCCTGACAATGGGACCAGGACTTATCCCAGGTACATGAACTGGCCTTTTAGAGCCCATTCCCTATGGTGCGATGCCTTACTCGGCCTTGATGCAAGGAGGAGGGGCTTGTTCCTGCCCCAACTTGGTATGCCAGCCTGTGCTGACTACCCAAGGGAGGCCTTACCCCCTATGAGGAGGGAGTGGGGGTGGGATGGGAGTAGATGGCGGGGAGCAGAAGAAGGGGAGGGAGGAGGAACAGGGGTTGGTGTGTAAAATGAAAGAAAACATTTTTAATAATTAAAAAAAAAAGAAGCTGAGTCTTGGAATGCTTGGAGAATTCCAAAATTCCAAGTATTCCAAGAATACTAGAGTTAGAGTCCTCTACCTTCTGACTCTCCCCCTCCACAGTTCAGCCCTTGTAGCATCCATCTAAAGCAGTGGTTCTCAACCTGTGAGTTCTGACCCCTTTGGGGTTTGAGCAACCCTTTCGCAGACCATCTGAATATCAGTTATTTACGTTACTATTCATAACAGTAGCAAAATTACAGTTATGAAGTAGCAACCAAAATAATTTCATGGGTCAGGGGGGTCAGCACAACATGAGGAACTGTATTAAGGGGGTCACAGAACTAAGGAAGATTGAAGACCACTGCTCTAAAGCAAACCCCTCATAATGGACATTCACAGTCTGACCTACCCACACCACAGTTTTGTGGCTCGTGGTATAGACCCAAGGCCTCCCTGCCTGATTTCAAACCCCAAGTCAGCCACTTACTCTCTGTGTGACCCTGGTCCATTTATTTAGTTCCCGATGCCTCGGTTTCCGGATCAAACAAGTGAAAGTATTTATTACTCAATGATAGGTTGTTGTGAGGATCATACAAGCTGAAGGGAGGAAAAGGCCTAGCTTAGCTCCTGCCGAGTAATAAACCCAGGGCAATGTCCGTCCATATTGCTACCACACCTGGAACCCTTCTCACCCTTGGCTTTGGTCGGGGTGTTCCGCTGGTCCTGCCCTTCCTTACTGCACTCCCAGGAGGAGTAAATTGTCCCTTGCTCTGTCCACCTCAGCATACGTCCCATTTTTCCACTCTAGCAGGTCCTGGTCATACAATAGTTAGTATCTCTGTGTTCATGAGGTCCAGTGTTTGGGTGCTCCTTGAGGGCAGGGGTCATGGTTTTCCTATTGTGTTATCTGCTTCTACTGAGTGTCTGGAGGGCAGTAGCCCCTATTATGAATAATGACGTGGTAATGAATGAATGGACTGGCCACAAAGGCAGATTGAGCACTGAGTAATAATAGTGTCAGAGTTGAAGTCGTTTATCTCCCTTGCAGGTTTCTCTTGCTTCCTGGAAGACCGCATCGATCGCTTCGACGTTCTTTCCTGATTTTATGCATGCATAGCCAGGAATCACTTGGCTAGCCCTGACCTTTTGTTTGCGTCCAGGATGGCCTTTGTGAACTTCAGTGCCGTAATTCTCATTCTCGTCGCCATAAACTTAGATTGCACTTTTCATGGCCTGATTTCCTCCACCGCTCGGTTCCGTGCTAGGTAAAGAACAACAGGAGTTCCTTCCTTCCCTATTCCAGGCCTCTCGACACACCCTCCTTCCTGTCTTTTTGAGACAAGATCTCACTATGTAGCTTTAGCTAGCCTAGAACTCACAGAGCTCCACCTGCCTTTGCCTCTCAAGTGCTGGGATTGAAGGCACCACCATGCCTAGCTTGATATTGGTTCTTGTTGAGAGCACGGACAAGCAGCTCTGAGGCCTTCATGACTGTGTTTATCATTGCTGCCAGTGGTCACAAGGTTTTTGGAGAGTTTTGAGTTACAGCTAGCTTAGAGGAAGTAGCGTCTTCTGAAATCTCCCAACCACAGTTTGCTGCCTGAGCTAAAGGCAGGGCCTAGCATTCTGGCGTACTCTCGTTACTAGACCGCCACACCTTATAGTAACTGGCCAGGCTAGGCTGTGCTTTTTGGATTCCCTGAGAAGTTTGCAACCTGGATTCCTACCCTTGTGGTTCCACAGCGTATGATAGGCCCTTCAAAAGTACAGAGAGGGGCTGGAGAGGCACTGGCTGCACTTTCAAAGAACCCAAGTTCAGACTCAGCACCAACTTGGCAGCTCACAGATACTCCAGTTCCAGGGGATCCAATGCCCTCTTTGGGCCTCTGTGGGCCTCAGGCACACATATGGTGCAGAGATATACATGCAGACACTCACATATACATATAAGATAAAAATTAATAAATCTTTTTTTTTAAGTGCAGAGAGGGCTAAGAAGTTGACTCAGTGGGTAAGAGCACTTGCTGAGCAAGCCTCCTCAGATCTTAGTGCCCACATAAAAAGCCAGGTGTGGCCCTGCGCACCTGTAACTTCAGTTCTTTTGAAGGGCAAAGGTGACAGAATCACTTGGGCTTGCTGGTCAGCAGCCTCGCTCCAGGTTCAGTGGCAGACCCTGCCTCCAAGGAACATGGCGGAGAGTGATGGAGCGGGACTCATGGCCTCTTCCTCTAGCCGTCTAAGTGCACACAGGTGCCGTCTAAGTGCACACAGGTGCCGTCTAAGTGCACAGAGGTGCCTTCTAAGTGTGCACACAGGTGCCTTCTAACACACAGGTGCCTTCTAAGTGCACACAGGTGCCTTCTAAGCACGCACACAGGTGCACTGCCCCCACCCATACAACAAAACCACAGGAAACAAAGGAAAGAAGACGGATGACCAGAAAACCGGCCTTGGTGGCACATGTCTGTAGTCCTGTTTCAGGAGGTAGAGTTAGAGGAATCAAGTCATTCTTGAGTCTGTGTGTTGTTCACAACCAGCCCCAGCTACGTGAGACCCTGTCTCAAACAAATAACTAAAAACACAGAGGGGAAGATTCTCCACATTCTCGGATTCTCTGCACAATTCAGTTCTCCCCCACCTCACTGCAAAGATTTTGATGGTTGCTGGCCAGGAAAAGCACTGATAATACACATAGTGGGTTGCCGACACAAAGATCTGTAGCCTGTCTGTCTTGTTCTCTACGACCTGCCACAGCCCTGCCACAGCCCCGGCAAGCCCACAGTACTGTTTGCAGTGTGAGCATTTTTGTGCCAGGAAAATTATTCTTATCAGTAGGTCACATGTACACACACCTACCAGCTGACCCCCTTCTCTGCTTGCTCTGTGCAAAAAGCTCAAACAAAGTTCGCACCCGGAGAGGGTGTTGACGGTCTGGTCTGAAGCTTACTATGTAATCCAGGCTAGCTGCAGACTCACATCAATCCTCCTGCTGCAGCCTCCCAAATGATGGGATTAGAGGTGTGAGCCACTACTCCATTCTATCCCTTGACGGTCAGTTTTTAGTTTGGGAGGAACTTACTAAGCAAGCCTATGTGTTCCTGGGGGGTAAGAAGAGGGTGGCTGGGGAGTTAAGAAAGGGACAGAATGTGCTAAGGGGCAGGCAGGAAGTGTGACAACATTCCGGAGTCCGCAGCGATGTGGCAGGGAGATCTGATGGGTCAGGGAAGAAAGTGGAGGGTCCGTGCAAGCACAAGCCCCAGCGCAGTGGCTTCCTGGAAGGTGTACCCCAACAGCTAGCTCCCAGAAAAGACTCTCCCAAGGGAAGTTGTCTGACTGGTTTGGACTTCATAGGGAAATCCTGGAACATGAGTCATGTAGTCATGGTAATAGGCATGGAAACCAGTGCCTTCTGGCTCAAGCCTGACCTGGCACACACAGTCCTCTGCAAGCCAGTCTCCTGGGGAGCCTATGCCCTGCCCTAATTAGAATGCCTTTGTAGCCTGTGACAGAAGGCAGCTTTAGCTAGTCTAAGCTTTAGAAAGGGATAGTTAAAAAGGGTTCCAGGTGGGCTGGTCAAGAGTGGGATGCACAATCCAAATGCAGACATGAGATTGGATATTTCAATAATCCAGGACTCCACCTGGGTGTCAATCCTTCCTCCATCAAAGCCTTCCTCCTCCCCCTCCCCTTCCTCCTCCCCTTCCTCTTTCTCCTCCTCTTTTTCCCTCCTCTTCTCCTTTCTTCTTCTTTTTCTTTAATAGGATCTCACTAGGTAGCCTAGGCTTAGTTCAAACTCACAATGCTCTTGCCTCAGTTTCCCAAGTTTCATTAAGCTTCCTTGTTTTTTATTTTAATTTTTAAATTAAAATTTTAAGTTAGGGTACAAAGGAACTGGTTTATTTTAAAAAACACTATTTATTTGCTTATTACTGTATATGTAACTGAGTGTATGGTACATGTGTGAGTCTGTGTACATGTGTCATGGCCTGTGTATGGCGGTCAGAGGACCACCGTTGGAGATGGTTCTCCCCTTCCACCATGTGAGGCCCTGGGATCCAACTCAGGTTTTCAGGCTTGGTAGAAAGCACCCTTAACCATCTGGCCCCAAAGTGACGGGTTTCGTTATGTTTTTATCACGTGTGTGGGTCATCATACTCCGTTCTGGTCACCCTCTTCCTCCTGCCATGCTCTATGCTCCATCTTCATCTCAGACCATCTCTCTCCCCCCTTCTCATCCAGAGGCAGAGAAGGTCCCCAGGTTAACGCCGCACGGGCACCTCCCCCATACCACCTGCCTGCTGTCTGGCAGGGCCCAGGTGGGAGAGCCAAACACTGAGCCTGTGGGGGCAGTTTGACTCGGGTTCTACCAACTCCACTGTGTCAAGAAGCTCCAACACAGGAACAGGGCCACCCCGTCAAACACGGCAGGAAGGTCATCCAGTGCGTGTCTTCTGTCCTGTCTTCCCGCTCAGCCCAGTGGTCTGGCGGCCCACCTCAGCGTTGGCGGCTCAGCTCAGCTGTCGTCTTCTGAACTGCCGGTGACCATTTTAGCTCACAGGACAATTACCTCCTCCAGTCCTTCCTTGGTCGTCCTATTTTATAGCTGGACTGTGTCCCCCCCCCCCCCCCATTCATGTTGAAGACCTAACCTTCAGTACCTTTGGATGTGACTTTATTTGAAACTGGGGGCCTTGAAGGAGCTGAGAAGGTAGACATGGGGTCCCTAGGGTGACTGGGGTCCTTCTATGGTAAGAAGATGGGGACACGGAGATGCACAGAGGGAACCGTGTGAAGACTCAGGAAGACACAGGCATTTCTTTTCTTTCTTTTCTTTTTTAAGATTTACTTATTTGCTAATTATGTATACAGTGTTCTGCCTGCACGTCGGAAGAGGGCACCAGATCTCATTACAGGTGGTTGTGAGCGCCACGTGGGTGCTGGGAATTGAACTCAAGATCCCTGGAAGAGCAGCCGGTGCTCTTAACCACTGAGTCTTCTCTCCAGCCCCCGAGCACAGTCATTTCTAAGGTAAAGAGAGAGGCCTCAGAAGAAACTAACTTTCATGTGTATGAAACTGTCAAAGAAAAAATAAAGGATATTCCATCACAACAGAAGAGCCAGGCATGGTGGCATGCCCCTTTAATCTCAGCACTTGACAGGCAGAGGCAGGTGGATCTCTGTGAGTTTAAAGGCAGCCTGGTCTACATAGGGAGTCCCAGGCCAGCCATGGATACACAGTGAGACCCTGTCTCAAAAAGAAGGAAGAGGAAGGCACTAACTTGGTGTTCTTGGACTTCTGGCCCCTGTATTTGCAAGTAAGTAAATGTCTGGCACGGAAGCCACCCAGTCTACAGTACTTCCCCACGGCATCCATAGCAAACCATTTCATTCCATTCTTCGCCTTATTTTCTGTCTCTTCCCAGGCTCAGCCAACAGAAATGTCCCATACTTAGCCCTGTAAGTGTATTCTGTCAGGGGCAGCTGCAGATGAGCTGATGGGCATGCTGAGGCCCCAAGCTCTCAGGAGAGGCTCTGGCAGGAGGGTGGGGTTTGTGGTAGCTAGTGCCAAAGGCCAGCTTGGGTTAGGCTGGTGGCAGAAAAAGGACAGAGGTGGCTAGAGCTGAGGCAGGCAGGGAAAGGAGCTTTCCACTTTGATAGTGGATAGCTCTCGTTCCCTCATTCTGTTGGCTTCTCTCTATGCTGGTTGGCTAGGGCTGCCAGTGCATTCTTGAGGGGGCTTGGGCTGCAGCCTGGGCAAGGAGCCTGGGTAAACCAGCAATTGGTACCTTGCTGTCACTGGCCCCATTTTATGTGTTGGCTAGGTTTTGATGAACTTGCGTACTGAGTTGGAAGGGATGGATTTGCAAAATGGCTGACGCATACGTTATATCCCTGCTAAACTCACTGGAAAGGAAGGACCATCTACAGACAGCTGAGATGTTAGCTGCAGACAGCCACAGTCTTTCGGTGCCAGAATTGGAAAGTGTTCTGTCTTCAAAGGCATTCGCTGTGTCCCCATGACACCAAGGCTCACCTTCTGTCCCTAAAGTTCCAGGTTCCCAGCTCAGAAGCCAGCTGTGAGCCTCATAGCCACCAAATGTCCTCAGGCCAGCTCCATTTCTCACTTGTCACTTGCACGTACTGACAGGATTCAGACACAGGCAGAACTGGCAAATTTGCTGTGGACCAAATGTAACAAGGGGGAAGATCTTTTTCTTTTTTCTGGTTGCTCCAACAGCCTACTCTCTGTGAGAGTTACAGTCCATGGGTTTTTGTTTGTATTTCCTCAGGGCTTCAAGTTTGTGGGGCATCTTTCTTTACTTGGCACAGTGCAGCTAGTTTCTGGGAAATTCCTCTCTCTGGCTTTAGTTCATGTTTCTTCATGCTTTAATTTTTATTGCATTTAGTTATTTGTGTGTGGGAGGACATGAAAATGCCACGGCACATGGACGGAGGTCAGCGGACAACTTGCGGGAGACAGTTCTCCCCTTCCACCATGTGGGCCCCGGGCCTTGAACTTAGGTCATCAGGCTTGGTGGCAGACACCTTTACCTGCTGAGCCATCTTTCGCCCCCCCCCGCCCCCCCTTTTATATATTCATAACTTTTTTTTTTAAGAGCTGAGGACCGAACCCAGGGCCTTGTGCTTGCTAGGCAAGCGCTCTACCACTGAGCTAAATCCCCAAACCCATACTTTTCCTATTATTTACTTCTAGCATTTTTCTCCAATTCTAATTTTCCTGTTTAAAAAGTGACTAATTGATTCTCTCTCCCTCCTCTCTCTCTCTCTCTCTCTCTCTCTCTCTCTCTCTCTCATTGACTTTTTTGCTCTAGTCTCCTTCACACTCTCCTGGCTTTCTCTACCTGAAGTTCCCTCCTTCAGACACAGTCTGGACCTTCCAGCCTCTTCCTCTGAGTCCCTCCTCGAGAGCACTGTGGGTATGAAGTTGCCCTGAGGGCCTTTGCTTGACTTTTTCTATCATTCCTTCATTAAATCAGAGCCCTAGCATCTCTGTATCAGGAGAAATCATGTGACCTGTTGCTGCGGGCCAAGGTTAGGCTCGTCCCTTCTTTCAACAGCTCCATCATTGGTATCTAGTCGTCATTCAGTGATATTTTATGAGACTGTCTTGGACATTTATTTTAAATGAGTTTATATAGGCGTTGGGTTGGGTTCTAAAGAGTCATTTACTGCACATATACAGATTACAAATTCCAGGCACTCCCTGATATAGCAAGACCCTGTGGCTGGTTTTATTTCGGCATAAAATTGGCAGAGAAGTGTTCTGTAGGATGGGGCAGTGGAGAAGTAAGTCTGAGCTTATGAACTTATTCAGTTCAGCATAAGTGAGCCTTCTAAGTAACAAAGACATAAGCTTTATCTAGCCCTGAAAATGACCAAAGATTACCCAGAGAGCAAGAATGTGACTCATCTCTTATCTCCATAGCAAACTGCTTGGCTGTCCACTTTTGGCTAGCCCTCACAGAGAGAGCGTTCTTATGATTCAACATCTTAAGGCTTAAAGCATTTTCTTAAGGGAGCAAAGACAGTCCTGTGGCCCATCCTGCTCTTACTCACATGCTAATCATCTACAGATGACTCAAACAGTTGGTTGCCAGGCTACCTGTGCAGAGCAGAGTTCAGGGTAGATGTAGAATGCATCTGCAGCCACACAGTGACTTCCGGGGGTCAGCTTGGAGAGGTCGGCAATGGTTCCACAGAGGCAGGCCCCGTAGAACGTGTCGATCTATCCTAGAGCACACAGCAGGTCTTCCTTCTCAGTGCCACTGAGGAATGCGTGCTTGTGTGCACATTTCCCTCTGCTTGTGGAAGACTGGCTGAGGTCATTCATTAATACACTGATAATTGATTAATTTAGAGACTACAGGAATTCTGGAGAGTCAAGTGACTTCTGGACCGCTCCATGGTTTACATAAACCAGCCTCTACAGTGATTGGGGTGTTTGTTGTTTTTGTTTTTGAGACAGAGTCTTACTGTGTATCCCTACTGGCCTCAAATTCCTGTACAGATCAGGCTGTCCTCCAACTGGAAGGGATCTGCCTGTCTCTGCATCCCAAGTGCCACCACACCTACCTACAGTGATTTTTTTTAATGCTTACATTTATTTTATTTCTAAAATTTTATTAACCTATTTTAATATTTTAAAATGCATTTATTTTTGCAGGTATGCCTGTGAGCATGTATGTCTAGGTTAGAGGACAACATTCAAGAGTTGGTTCTTGCCTTTCCTCATGAGTTACAGGGATCACACTTAGGCTGTCAGGCTCTGTAGCAGGCACCTTTACCTGTGGGCTTAGCTAGTCAGTCCTACAGTGAGTCTCTTCACCAGCACCAGTGGGTTTTGTTGTTGTTGTTATTTTTGTTTTTGTTTGTTTGTTTGTTTGTTTGCTTGCTTGCTTTGTTTTGTTTCACAGATAACATAAAAGTTAGTAATTCTGTATTCTGCTTCTCTTGTGGAAGACTCTTGAAAGAAGCTTGTCCAGTGTCTGAGCTCATTTGGTCTTCTCTACAGAAAGAATCAGTGACCAGGTGGCTTGTAAACAGCAGGCACTCACACCTTATCACTCTGGAGGCTGGGACCCAGCACCAAGTCTGTGTTTGCTTTATTGTTAGAGTGTGGCTTCCCACTGTGTTCTCACTAGAGGAACAATAGTTCTCTCCTCTAGGATCTCATTAGAAAGGCCCTGACTTGATGCTTTTTTGTTTTAATTTTAAGGAGCGCCCGCGCGCACGTGTGTGTGTGTGTGTGTGTGTGTGTGTGTGTGTGTGTGTGTGTGTGTGTGTGTGTGTTCCTACTGTAGTCCAGGGCTTGAACTCCCAATCCTCCTGAACACTGGAATTACAGGCATCACCACCATACTCAGTTCTTTTATCCTGGTTATTTGTTGTTGTTTTGACGTAGGGTCTCAGTGTGCAGCCTAGGCTGGCCTTAATGGGCTATGTTTGGCCGGAGGCAGAGGCAGGCGGATCTCTGTGAGTTCAAGGCCAGACTGGGCTACCAAGTGAGTTCCAGGAAAGGCGCAAAGCTACACAGAGAAAGCCTGTCTTGAAAAACCAAAAAAAAAAAAAAAAAGACTATGTTTGAGAAATGTTTCTGAAAAAAAATTTTTTTTTTCCTATTCAATAGATTGAAGCAGGGAAAAAGGAAGCCAGGAAGAGGGAAGGGAAGGTGGGGAGGGGAAGAGAGGGGAGGGGAAGGGAGGCCCACTGAATTATGGTTGCTTTAGGCAATGCTGTGATCAGCCGTTCAGAAATGGAAAGAGCAGCTGACCGCACATGAAATTCGTCTCTCTGGAGAGTGGCCAAGCACAGCGAGTCCTTCAGACCCTTCACAGCACAGGACCTGTCTGACCCCTTAGAGCTGTCTGTCAGACAGTCTTTGGGTTTTAGTTAGAGCGGGAAGACACCTGGTGCCAGAGGAACCATTTCTCAAGCCCTTGGACTCTAACATACTTTCACCTTGATCATGGTTGTAGTTAATTCTCTATACCTAAATTTTCTCGGGTCTAAAATGGGATTTGTAAGCAAGGGCACAGGGAAACCACCGAACTGGACTAACTGCTCCGTGGGTAGAAAGAAAGGTTTATTGGGGCTCAAACTGCCAAGGTGACACCCCCACTCCAGGTGGGGGAGAAATGGAAGAGGGTTTTATATGACAGATAGCAGAATGGGGGCGGGTGTCTTTGCGTGGATGCAGCCTGTTGGAATTGACCAGGAACTAGATGCCCTTGCCCTGGGTAATTGACATTTAGGGGCAGATTAAGAGAGATTCAGGGTCAACAGAAACCACCTTGAAGTTCCTGTTTACCCAGCCAGAGTCCTTCTGTTTAGGACGTAGTCACCAGCACTGCCATTTTGGGGCGCTGCTTTGGACATAATAGGATTAAAATAATACCAACTCCATAAATGTATGTAAAGCGCTGGGCACAGTATGGAGCACACAAACGTTTGGTGGGTATTAGCTGATGTTATCCTCTGAAGCCGGAAAAGAAAAATCATCTTGAATATCCGTAACCACATCACTCAGTTTTTATCTAAATAAATGCTTCCAAACTGGTTATCAGCCTTCTTGCAAAGGTGGCGTGTATCATACAGACAGAGCTTCGCCCTGTTCTTAGGATTTAACTGTCCCTCGCCCTGCAGTACTCTCCTCCAGTCTTTGAGAAAACATCTTCCTAGGAAGCAATTCAGTCATTCATTCATTCATCTGCTCTCATTCATCCATTCATTAATCAACAAATACCCACTGAGAAAAACCTACCATGTACCACCTTCTGAGTAGACCAAAACACCAAAAACTTGGGGTGTTCAGACACAACAAAATTCAGTGCAGGAGTGAATGCAAGCGGGGGTGTCTCTTACATCTCAGACATGTCAGGGACACCTGCTCCTCCCTTCCCTCACACACATAAGTCTCTGCGTACTTGGGGGGGAAGGCTTTGGGTAAAGGAAATGGTAGCAGGATGTGCCCATGAGAGGCAGCTTCAGACTCGGGAATCGTGTGAATCTTAGAGTGTCTGGGTGCAGACGGCCAGGGCCCACTGCCAGGCACAGGTGAGGGGCACAGGCTGGCGGGCGTGTCCTTGTTCCAGCTGGGGAAAGTTCCGGGGTCCGCAGGGCGCGGTCCAGTCAGGCGCCTGCTGGGCGAGGGATGCTGCCCCGCCCCGGGAGGGCGGGCCGGGAAGAAGTGTACTAGAAGTGCACCAGCCGCCGCCCAGCTTGCTAACAGCTAGCGGAGCGACGGGCGGAGCACTGACCAGGTGAGCGAGGGGCGAGGGTACCGGTGCTGCAGCTCAGTGCACCAAGAAAGGGCTCGGCTCGCGGGAGAGCCGGCGGCCTCTGCCCTGCGGCCTGGCGGGAGGCGACCTTTAGGGTCCCAGACGCGGGTCCACAGCCGTGGCTCACCCACCGGTAACACTCTGAGAAAGTTAGCTGCGACCTAAATACTAAGCATCCTTGGGGCGGCGGGATGCCAGCGTGCTCTGGGCACAAAAGCCCTGCGCTCGAGTGAGCTCCAAGAGCAACCTTGCAGCTGGCTCTAAGCGGTTGCCCCTAGCTTGACCATAGGAACCCAGTCCCCCTCCCGGAACGCTAGGGGGCTGCCTGGAGACTCTGCAGGACATTTCCTGGGATCCTTGACTTGGCCAGCAGACTGATTTGGTGCACTTGCTGAGCCTTCCGCTAAAGATCTTGTTGTGTGGTGCCACTGAGCTCTGCCAGGTCCAGCAGCGACAGGGGCTACAGCCACTCCCTGCGTGCTGACCGCACAGAAAACAGGGCTGCCCAGCCTCTAGTGCGCATGTTCCCGGATGAGAAACGACGGTAACCTCTAAACTTTTTGCAAGCCAAGTGACTCATCAGTGCCCAATGTGATTTGAGCAATAACATCTAGACCTGGGCTGAGAAAATCTTGGGTGTGGTGGTGTTTATCCCAGAGTTGCAGAGCCTTAGCTGGAGGCTTTTAAAAGTTGGATTTATTCCGAATTAGCTGTTGCTCAAATACGAATGCAGGTAATCAGTGATGCGGGGATTGAGGCTGTCATTTAGGATTTCCTATTCCAGGAACTGGAATATTTGTAAAGTGACCCTTGGGGAGTAGGGTTTCTAGATAATGAGGACCTCTGGACCTAGTGACCCAGCTTATTTTGAAGAAAACAATTGCAGTCACAGTGTTTAAAACTCACTAATTTCTGAAATTCCAAGTTGTTTGCTTCAAGTTTATATATTTCTGAATTTTTATGTCTTTGTTTTTTGAGCGAGGGAGGGAGAGGCAGAGTCTGGAACTCACTATGTAGCCTAGGCTAGCTTTCACTTTTCAATCCTGTCTCAGTCTCCCAAGTGCTGAAGTGTGAGCCGCCACCCACAACTGTTTCCATAAAAACTGAAGTTTAATAACAAAAACCTTTCTTTTCTGCCACAATAGTATTTGGGTGGAGGGTAAAGGAACTTGGGATTGGAAGAATTTTTGTTGTTTTTAGTTGAGGCAAGGTCTTCCTACGTGATCTAGGCTGGTTTTGAACTTGTGATTTTCCAGACCAGTACAACCGCACTTAGCAATTGTCTCCTTCTTGGTCACTGATACTTTCTTGCTTTGTTTTTCTTTTGTTTCTTGAGATAGGGTCTTCCAATATAGCCTTGGCTGGCTTCATACTTAGTATATAGTCCAGGCTGGCCTTGAACTCACGCCACCTCCTCTACCATAGTCTCCGGAGTGCTGGGATTACAGTGTGTGGACCATCATGCTGGACGCTGCACATTGATTCCGAATACTTTTCAAATAGGCCCCTTTCCCCTAAGATAGTCATGTTTATCCTTGATGGGGCTAGCTTCCTAAATTCACAATGTTTAGAGTTTAAAATCTGAGCTGGAGAGGTGGCTCAGAAGTTAAGAGCACTGGCTGCTCTCCCAGAGGACCTTAGTTCAGTTCTCAGCAACCACATGGTGGCTCAGGACCATCTATAATAAGATCTGGTGCCCTCTTCTGGCATGCAGGCACATATGCAGGTGGAACACTGTGTACATAATAAATAAATCAATCTTTTTTTCTTTTTAAAAGAGGGCTGGGCAGTGGTGGCCCATGCCTTTAATCCCAGCACTTGGGAGGCAGAGCCAGGTGAATCTCTGTGAGTTCGAGGCCAGGCTGATCTACAGAGTGAGTTCCAGGACAGCCAAGGCTACACAGAGAAACCCTGTCTTGAAAAGTAATAATAATAATAATAATAATAATAATAATAATAATAATAGTTTAAAATCTGTATTATTCCATATCCTGGGAAGAATTTTCATGAGGTCTCACAGGTAGCACTGGCTGGAACTTGGTAGGTAGATCAGGCAGGCCTGGACTTATGACACCCACCTGCCTCTGCCTTCTGAGTATGCACAGGTGCTTTCCAAAAAACTTTTTCTTAGGTGGGTATGGGAGTAAGTACCTGTAATTCCAACACTCAGGAGGCAGAGCCCAGAGAATCTCAAGTTCAAGGACAGCATAGGCTACATTGAGAATTCAAAGCCAACCTGGGCCAGAGAGTGAGACCTGTCTCAAAATAAATATATAAAAAGTAACCTTTTTACTTCTTGACAGTGAGCTCAAGTGGCCTAACGTGGTCTTATTTAGATTTAGTTGCTGTTTGCCTAACATCCTAACGTGGTCTTATTTAGATTTAGTTGCTGTTTGCCTAACATCCTTGGTAGCCAGAGTCTAAGTCTTCACTGTAGCAGACCCATGTCCAGCTTGCTGTTGACTAGGGGTCATGCCTTCTTCCTTGACTGACACTTGGCTTTTCCAAAGGGAAAAAGTCAGTGACTGAGAAAGAAACACAGAGTAACTTTATCTTCCTTAATGTGAGGAGCTGAGAAGAGAAGGAAATCCTAGGAGATGGCCAGTGTTCTCTCATTGACTGCAGCTTTGGAACGTGGACTTCCTCACGCCCTGCTCCATGTTTCCACAAAGGCAGGGAATGGAGTGGCGCTGCCTGGGTTCGTGGGGAGGGAGCTTGGGGAGGGAGCGTGGGGAGGGCCCAGGATCACTAGTTATTGTTTAACAGTTTTGTTCTTTATGAACACAAGTTCCAGAAGAGTCCCTGGGAACCCGGGTTGGTTGGTAGGTAGGCACAGCAGAGCATGGAGCCGTGGGTCACTCCTATTAAGGAAGAGCTCCCAATAAACAGCTGGTTACAGTGACTCATATTTAAATCCATCAGAATGACATTGAGCTGTTTCTGCCTGCTGCTTCCAAATGCAGTATTTCCAAATACAGAGACCAAGTCCATACTCTGCTTAAAAAAAAAAAAATTTTTTATTAATTTTTTTTTTTTTTTTTTTTTTTTTTTTTTTTTTGCTGTGACCCTTCAAAAATTTCTGGTTCTAGAAGTGATAGAATGGAGTTTATACATTTACATGATCTGTAGGGTGGGAATAAACTGAGTTTATTCACTGGAAGGAAGGAGAGAACAACTTCTAAAATCTGTCCTTTGACCCCCCCTTACACACACACACACACACACACACACACACACACACACACACACCTCTACAGACACAAAACAAATTCATGTACTTGAAAAAAAACTCTATCTGGGGGCTGGAGAGATGGCTCAATGCAACATAATCAGAAAACCTGAGTTCAGATCTCCATTGCACACTCACAAAGCTGGGAATGGCCACCGGAGCCTATCTCTCATCCTGGATTGTGGATGCGGAGACCGGAGGATTCTGTGGGCTCACTCACCGGCCAGTCAGTGCACCTCAGACTCAAATAGAAATGGTCTCAGAAAATAAGGGGAAGGGTGATTGTGGAGGGCATCTGGCACTGACCTCTGACCTCCCCACAGGGGTTTCGCACCTTCACACACAGGTACATGATAAGCTTAAACACGCACGCACGCGCACACACACACACACACCCATCTCAGTAAAAAAAAAAGATCTGTGGCTGAGAGGAGACACAAACAAAACAGTAACTACTGGTTTTGGAAAACTACAACTTGTTGCTTACATTGTGGTTCTTCTTAGCAACGTGACTGTACAGGATGGTGTTCTGTGTTCAGTATCCTGTGTGTTGAATGAGTCACCGAGTTAGTGTTCTGAACAAAGCTTGAGCTTATTTTTAAATTTGTTTACTATCTCTGCATGTCATGTAGTTCCGGGTGAACAAGCCAGAGAACTTTTCAGTGAAGTAACTAACAATTCCAAAGGATTTTATTTTAAAACATCAAACATGTATGGTTTAAAGTAATATAGAACAAACTTGTATTAGTCAGGACACTTGTGTCCTGGTCCCCAGACTGCCAGCAAGATAGAATGGCTTTGGACCACTGAATTAGCTCTCTGATTTCTCACTTAACAGTGGCAATGTTTTCCCCAGTCGGTCTCATCAGATTGCTAACAAAATTCCACAGGAGGCCATCCCGTGGAATGTGTCACAGTTCAGTCCAAACTGTCATCCACGGCTCCCATGAATCACAATGGAATCTGCTGTTTCTAAAACTTCATTTGATGAGGTTGGAAAATGGACTAAACCAGTCCTCATCGGAGGCTTTGCCAAGAACAAAGCTCAATGTGGAAATGTCCCTTACAGTTTCTAGTTGTATCATTCTTAAACATAGTTTGATTGGTGTTTTATTAATAGGATACTTTTTGAAGAAAATGGTAAACAGGTTGTTTTGTTTTATTTTTCTCACACAGAATTTTCAAGTGAAACATTATTTAACATCAGAGATTTGGCCTTCAGATTTAAGAGCTTAACGTAAGTCTTCCAGTCTCTTAAAACCATAACTTACTTAAGAAAAAAAAAGGGGGGGGGGTCTTTTGGGGGAAGTGTTACCTTTACGGCTTTTGGAGACCACCTTGCTATGTGGCTTAGGTTAACCTTAAACTCAATCCTCCTGCCTCAGCCTTCTGAGTGCTAGGATTACCGGTGTGCAGCACCACACCCAGCAATAGACTTCCCTTGTTTTGGAAAGAGGGTCTGCTCGGACCTGTAGTTTAGACAGGCTTTACAGTTCATCCTCTTGCGTCAGTTTCCCTAGAGCGGAAGTTGCAAGTGGCTGCCGTCCTTCCTTGTAAACTTGGCTAGTTTGAAAACCTGGAACTCCCTGTTAGTTTTTATTGCCTTGCTTCTGTATCTTTATGTAGGGATAACCATTAGCAGCCTAGACTGGTTCGTTTTCAACCATACCTGGTTTTGGCCCTAGGGGATATCTGGCGATGTCTGAAAACATTTGAGGCTGTTACAAGTTACAGGCATTTAGTGGCTTGAAGCCAGAGATACTGCAGAAGGGGTGGGAAAAACTTTGAACTTCAAAACTGTTCCCCAACAGCCTTCAAAACGGACACAGGACTACACAGCCTTGGCTAGCCCGGGACTTGCTACATAGACCAGGCCTGGCCTCAGACTCCCAGAGATCTACCTGCCTCTGCCTTCTGAATACTGTGTGCCACTGTGCCCAACCTAGGTTTTATTTTCTTAAGAAAACCCTGAAGCCAGGCACTGTGGCTCAAGCCTCTGATCCCAGCCACCAGGAGGCTGAGAGAGGAGGATTGCCCTAAGTGTTCAAAGCCAGAATGAGCCCCTGGAACTCAGAATGTAGTCCAGGCTGGCTTCAAACTCATAGTAGTCCTCATGCTACAGAATGCTGGGGTTACAGGCAGGAGCCAGCACACTCGCCTAATAATGTTATTTCTTGGGATAATTGAGTAAAATCACAGGTGGCAAATGAAGTCAGAAGAGGCTCCGATTATTTCCAGGTCCAGGTGGTAGCAAACAAAATTCATGTAGTGCTTCTGAGCTCAGCTAGAACCCACCCCAGTCCAAAGCAGCCCTCTGGTGGCTGCTTGTGGTGCTTAGCACTGGAGTGTTTGCCAAAGATTCCAAGGCAGGAAAATTAATCCCCAGCACCCTAAAGGGGGAAAAAGTGAGTGAGAGAGAGAGAGAGAGAGAGAAAGAGAGAGAGAGAGAGAGATACCACAGGGGTAGGTGGTGCTTTCATAGGCCCGGCACAGGAGCAGGAGGAAGTAGGTTATGTCCGCAAACCAGCCCCAGGCAGCTTTGTGCGAGACAAACCTGTTTGACAGTACCTTGGCCCCCAAATGCTTCTGTGCCCATCACCACCTGACTCACCTCTGTTCGGCTGCTTTACTGCCGAACGTTTTATTTGGAATAACAAGTACCTTTAAGAGAAGCTAGGCACAGTGGCTCACACCACAGCCAGCACTTGAGAGGCTGAGGCAAGAGGATCCTAAGTTCAAGGTCAGGATGGGCTGTGTAGAAAGACCTTTCTGCAGTATAAAACAAAACATTCCCAAATCCAAGGACACGAACACTCCCAGGTGTCACCTGCCCATCAAGGCTTTGGTCCAACACTATCTCCCTTCCCAACTCACAAGTAAGCGCTCAGATTTGAATGTCCCAGCAGAGTCTGGTGGCATTGATAACACCCTTGTGTGCATGCACCTCATGTCCCCTGCTGGTCTGTGGGCCTGGGTCCACATGGAACGTGGTGCCTCAGAGCTGGAATCGGGTGCGCCAGTGGAGGGTAAATAACCAGGCAGCAGCTCCGTCAGCTGTCTTGGAGATCTCAGTAGGAACCGCCACACAGCTTCCCCCCAGTGTCCAGTAGGGCTGGGGAGAGAAAGGGGTGGCCTGTGCTGCTGTGAATCCTTTCAAGGGTAGAGAAACCCAGGGAGGAAGGCAGTCAGAGAAGCCGCACCTTGTACCGTATTTCACCTAGAGAAGAGGCAGGAAGTGCTCACACCCTGCTCTTTGCCCCTCAAGGCTTTACTCTCAGGCTTCAGAACAGGAACTCCTGGCACCAAGGTCTAACTCCACAACTTAGGTCAGTTTGGAATTTAGCTAGAAAGTATCCCCGCCCCACCACAAGATGTCTTTTGGTCCTGCACCACTGACTTGGGCAAAATGATTGTAGACTGGCTGGAATTGCCCATGAACTATTTGGGATGCTGAATCTTTTAGGCTCAAATAATAATAACCCCCTTTGGCTTTTTTTTTTTTTTCTCTCTTAGGAAAATGGCAGACAGTTTTTCGGTAAGTATTTCATGTCTGCTTCCTTAGCCTGACACACTCCTCACAGGGTTAAAGGTTTCATTCCTACCACCAAGCTTTCCCTTTGACCGACCCTCCTACCATGAAATTCCCTCTGGCTCACTTGTCTGCTCAGGGCCTGTTAGCTGGAGGCTTGCTTTTCCAGCAGCAGATTCCAGGGAGAGACCTGGCCTCAGCAGCAGTGACGTCCCTGACAGGCCCATGGCAGGCCCACAACAGCCAGTTCCTGGTGTCAGTTAGAAGAGCTTAGAGGGCCCTGATCTGCGATCATGAGAGGCCAGACTTAAAGTATAACCGCAGAGGCTCAATCCCGGAGTCTGAGTGCTTGGAACTGAATTCTATTTTGTGAATGAGTCCCGACCTCTAACTGTTTGCCTTTCTTTACAGCTTAATGATGCCTTAGCTGGCCCTGGAAACCCAAACCCTCAAGGATGGCCCGGTGCATGGGGGAACCAGCCTGGGGCAGGGGGCTACCCAGGGGCTGCCTATCCTGGGGCCTACCCGGGACAGGCTCCTCCAGGGCCTTATCCTGGGCAGGCTCCTCCTAGTGCCTACCCTGGCCCAACTGCCCCCGGAGCTTTCCCCGGACCTCCTGCACCCGGAGCTTTCCCCGGACCTCCTGCACCCGGAGCCTTGCCAGGGCAACCTGGAGGACCCGGAGCCTACCCCAGTGCTCCCGGGGCCTACCCTGCTGCTGGCCCCTATGGTGCCCCGACTGGATCACTGGTAAGGAGGAAGTTGTTTCACAGGCTTGGTATACAGAGGAGAGGGCAGTAGGGAGGTCATCTCTAAGCCTGCTGCTTACAGCCGTGTCTCAGGGCCAACCACAGGAGTGTATTGGTCAGGTGGAAAAGGGAAGTTCACGTTGAGTTTATTCTGTGACTTGTTAGTATAGAGAGATGATAAGGCATTGATAACGTGCTTTAATATAAATCCAGTTAAGATTGTGGTAATGAGCTGGGCATAATGATGCACGCCTTTAATCCCAGCACTCAGAGGCAGAGGCAGGTGGATCTCTGTGAGTCTGAGGCCAACCTGGTCTACAGAGTGAGATCCAGGACAGGCACCAAAACTACACAGAGAAACCCTGTCTCAGAAGAGAGAGAGAGAGAGAGAGAGAGAGAGAGAGAGAGAGAGAGAGAGAGAGAGATCGACAGATCGACCCTGTCTTATTATTTTTATTATTTTGTTTGTGCACACTGGGAACTTTATCACTTTAGGCCGTGGCAAGATGGCCTCAGCATCTAGACAGGCAGCCTAAACTAGGGTTCTGGGTTAGTCACACGCATAACAGTGTTAGCAATGGAATTCTACCTCCCCCAGGAAAACGCAATGCCTTACTGACACACACATTCTCGTCTGTTCCAGACCGTGCCCTATCACCTGCCCTTGCCTAGAGGAGTCATGCCCCGCATGCTGATCACCATCATGGGCGCAGTGAAACCCAACGCAAACAAGTACTGAGGGGGACCCCAGCAGCCCAACCAGTCTCTGGATTGGCTTTGGAATAAAGATTATCTTAAGATGTTACAAACTGCATGTTAGAATCCTGGCTGGGCTATCACATGGATTAGCCTGTAGAACTTGATGCCATGTGATTTCTGTCAGGGCTGTTCAGAGTGAATGCTAACATTCTCAACTGTGTGTGTCGTATCTTTTGATCTTTATGAGTGAATGCAGGGCAAGGACCATTGCTTTCCTCTTGACAGATAAAACTGAGGCTTAGGTCTTACCAGCAGTGACCAGCAAGCTGGGAAGCCCACCCTTCTGAGTGGGCATTGTTATTTAAAGGGTTGGAGAAGATTCTGTTAAAAGATTTCTTCAAAACAAACCAACGTTTGCCACTGGGACAGGTTTGACTGAGATGGACCAAGTTGGGGTGAGATAATTTAGGATACCTATGCCAATTTATAGCAGCCCAGGGCAGACTGGACCCAGTGATCCCTTCTAGTTATACTTACATGTGATACGACGCAGCTGAGTGTCCAGAGCAATCCATTTCGCCTGTCCCTGACGTCAGTGGCACCATCAGTGCCCCTGTGATCGTTAGTGAGCCTGTTTCTAAGTCTTATGGACAAAAGGGAGATATTCCAGCCAGATGCCCAGGTTTATTTAAGAACCTTTAAGTAGAGGGATTGGATATGGTGGTCATAGCCACAATCCCAGCTTGTAGGAGATAGAAATGGAAGATTCTAAGTTCAAGGACAGACTGGACTATATAGAGCAAGACTCTGTCTCAAAAAACCAGAATGAAGCTATGAATTCCTCTGTAGTCGTTTGTTTATACCTGGTAAAGGAATGGGAGCCATATTCTGTCACCAGACGGACACAGCTTTGACAGGCTTACATTTGCTCCTCTGGTTCTGCACGGGAGGCACCATCCTAAGTGAGACCCTGTCTCAGTGAACAGACCACACACATTGCCCTTCTAGACTTTGAGTTGATCACCGTCATGAGAGGATGGGCCCGCTCTTTTTTTGAGTTGGAACTCATGCTCTGGCTTATTTGCTTCCTGTACAGAAAAACAATCCCTATAATCATATAAAGGTTTGCTTTTTAGAAACTTAGATGCTCTTGACTTGATACATACTTTAATATCTTTAATTTCTGGTTTAACACAGGTTTATTCTAAATTTCAAGAGAAGGGATGACGTTGCCTTCCACTTTAACCCCCGCTTCAATGAGAACAACAAGAGGGTCATTGTGTGCAACACCAAAGAGCATAACAACTGGGGCCGGGAAGAAAGACAGTCAGCTTTCCCATTTCAGAGTGGCCAGCCCTTCAAAGTAAGTTCCACGGCCGTATGCAGACAATGCTCTTTGGAGGGGAACACTCGAAAACCCCATGCCTGTCCTGGGCACCTAGCCAATCTTCCTCCCCACCCCAGCGACCAGGCTTAGCAGGTTGGGGATGTGGCCAGGAGAGGCATGTTATCCAGTTCCTCCAGGACCCTCACCATCCTCACTGGACAGCTCCAAACTTACCCTCTTCTATACTACAAGGTTTAAGGATGAATGTCCACTCACTTTAGGGAGTGCGTTTCCTGGCCTTTTCCAAACTGGCTATAAACTAACCAGTCCTATACATTAATAGTTGTCATTAATGAGTGTCTTCCTATGTTGTTTTTAACCTTTAGGTATTTTAGGGCCCATTAAAGCTAAACTTGTGTGTAGGCAAATTATGCTTTTATGGTTTCCATTATCCATCCTTCTGATAATTTTGATGCCTTTTTACTGTGGTTTAAATCTGACAATCTAGATTCATTTTGCTATGCAGTTACTATCTCTGGATCTATCATTCCACCAAAAAATGAAATGTTGGGCTTCTTGAACTCAGGTTACACTGGTTTAAAATCAATCTGTCTATTTCTTCCTTCCCTCTTGTTTTGTCTTATTTATTTTTCTATTATCAGCTTGATACAGTACAAATTCTTATCCTAATAGTGAAATGTGTCATTGAGGCTTGCCCAGTAATTGAGTAAAACCAAAACTTATAAGCCACAGTCATCCTAGGGTCCCCCCTGCTATATAGCCTCCCTGGTTCTGTGGGTTGCAGTCTGATTGTCCTTTGCTTTATATCTAGTATCCACTTATGAGTACATACCATGTTTTTCCTTCTGGGTTTGGGTTACCTCACTCAGGATATTTTCTAGTTCCATCCATTTGCCTGCAAATTTCATGCTGTCATTGTTTTTCTTTGCTGAGTAGTACTCCATTGTGTATATGTACCACATTTTCTTAATCCATTCTTCAGTTGACAGGCATCTAGGTTGTTTTTAACTTTTCTTTTTTTTTTTATCTAATATTTCTTACTGTATGTATGCCTGCAGGCCAGAAGAGGGCACCAGGTCTCATTACAGATGGTTGTGAGTCACCATGTGGGTGCTGAGAATTGAACTCAGGACCTCTGGAAGATTAGCCTGTGGTCTTAACCTCTGAGCCATCTCTCCCCTCCTTCCCTCTTTCTATAGAAACTGACAAATGAAAATTACACACCACGGACAGTAGGTCCTGAAAAGCATACACATGGTGGGCCGCCTGAATTGCACGAGGTACCACGTGTTCGCCCTCCCTGACGGTTTTCCTCTCTGGTTTCTAGATTCAAGTGCTGGTTGAACCTGACCATTTCAAGGTTGCAGTCAACGATGCTCACTTGCTGCAGTACAACCACCGGATGAAAAATCTCAGGGAAATCAACCAAGTGGAAATTTCTGGGGACGTAACCCTTACCAGTGTTTCACCTACCATGATCTAATCCAGAGGCGGGCAGCGTGCAAAGCCAGAGTCAAATGTTACACATCTAAGGCTCCTTGCTCATTATGAATGGAAAACTTTACATTTATTCCTTCTTATCCTTCTTGTAAGGCATCCATTTAATAAATATTTTCGTGCTGACGGATCCCTGGTTTTTGTTTTCTGATACTAGGTATCAAATCTTAGGACCTGTGAATGCTAGGCAAGTGTTCTATCACTGAGCTACACAGCCCCAGCCCTTTAAACTGCGTGTGTGTCTGTGTGCACGTGTAGGTGCCTGCTCACAGGCGAGAGGCATTAAGGCCTCTGGAGTTGGAGTCACAGGTGGTTGTGAGCTGCCTAACA
>CABHPQ010142374.1:2744-25643 GCA_902168405.1 Peromyscus aztecus
GTGTGGGTGAGTGGGTGGGTAGGGGGGTGTGGTAGGGGTGGGCTTTTACCTTTTACCTATGCACTTGGCATAGGCTGTGAATAGTGGTGGTCACTTTGGGGCTATGATTGGCAGGTGAGGGGTCTTCTGGGAAATGCACGCTGGCAGATTACCCCTTCCTCCAGCCCCCTGAGTCACGTCATGCCTTCACGCTCCTCATTCGCCCTCTTGCCCATCCTGTCTGTCCTTGGCGTGACCTCAGCCCCTTGCGCCCTCCTGGGGAGGAGAACTTGATTGCCCACAGCCTTCTTCCGTGTTTGAGCATCCTGGAGTGTCTGACTTGAACACGCCATAGCCTCCCCCTTCACCATGAAGCCCAGGTTTCCCCCCAAACCCCTGTCTGCTTTCCCTGCACACACCATGCGTGGTCACCCGCCAGACCACGCCTGCGCCTGGAGGGAGGGCCTGGGTCCCTGTCACTGACCCCAGCCTCACCCCCAGCCTCACCCTGTTTGCCAAAATCTGTGAGAAGACGGTTCTGAAGCGTGTGCTGAAGGAGCTGTGGAAGCTCGTGATGAACACCATGGAGAAGACGATAGTCCTTCCGCCGCTCACAGACCAGACGGTGAGACGTGTCCCAGGACACGCGGGGACACTGTGAGGGAAGCCCAGGGAACATGGTGCCTCCAAGATGGGGACCAGGACAATGACACCAGGGTTCAGAGGGGTCACTCAGGCGTGTCGGGGACGATTGGAGGGCCACCAGAGCCCGTCAGAGTCTGTAGCTATCACAAGCCTGGTGTCTCCCTGATTTCTAGTCAGGGCGCTTGGGGACATCTGAGGTGGGAGCTGGGTGTGTCTTCCAGGTGACGATAAGGCTGAGGGCCCGGGGCTGGCCGCAGGATAGCCCTGGTGGGGTCACAGGTGGAGGAGGGTGGAGAGGCCCCAGCCAGGTGCCCATGGCTGGGAGCTGAGGATCCTCTGGGCGGGGCCAGGGCTGGGGGCTGCCAGTGCCTCAGTGTCCTTCCGGTGGCTCTGGGCCCTCCCAGGGCCACTCACAGTGACTTATTCCCCTCTCCCCACCCTGCCCCCATTCCGGCTGGCAGATGATTGTAAGTAGAGACCCGTTTGTCCGTCTGTCTGTCCATCGTCGTTGTTCTTTCGCTGTGTGTCTGGACTGGGGCCGCCCCCTCCGTGCCCCCTCCTCCCCTCACCCTGACTTTGTATCTGTGTGCTGGTGGGTGGGGCATCGAGAGGGGTGGGGCTGGGAGACCACGCCCCTCCCAGACTCGGAGGCAGGGCCTACATCCACTCAGGCAGCCTACTCTGTCAGGTCCGACCCTGTACCCCGTCCCTGTCCCCAAGCCACCCAGTCTGCATGCAGGTCTCGCCATGCTGTCTTCTCAGTGTGCTCCCCTAGTGACTCCCCTAGTGTGTCCCCCGCACACACCAACACATCTGGAGGCCCAGCTGGGAGATACGGCCATGCTGCCCGGCAGTCTGGGTGTCACAGCTTTGCCCAGACCATGACCTGGGAGAATCCGTTTCCTGGCATGGAAGTGGAGGTCCATACCAGGATTCTGAGCTGCCAGAGTGAAAGGGAGCAATCAAGGCGTACAGTGCTGGCCCAGTGGCCTCAGACCCTCAGTAAACCCATCCCCACACCCCTTTGTGGGCCAGGCAAGGCCACCGTGACATCTTACTGTCTCAAGCTCAGGTTCCAGTGGGCACAGCCTGGGGTCTGTAGCCACTTCATGGCATCACGCCCAGTGCCAGGTTCTAGTTGTAGGCAGAGCATAAAGGAACACACAATACCGACAGCTTGCGGCAAGTCAGTGTCTGTCACGGCTCACCTTCGTGACACGAGATCTCAATCCAATCAGTTTGATGAGGAAAGCCGAGCCTGGGAGAGAAGCTCCCTGGTTCAGGCCACAAGCGTGTGCCAGAGATGGCTCAGGCTTGGATCTCAGTGTGGGGTGGGGTGCTAATGCTAACCTGGGTCTGGTGGGTTCCTTTGTACACCAAATGTAAATGGCTTATTTTTTAACAGTGACTTTTACCTTGGGCTCTCTCTGGCTCTGGCTCTCTTTTCTCCTCCTCCTCCTCCTGCTCCCCTCCCTTCCCCTTCTTTCTCTCCCTCCTCTTCCCTGCTTCCCACCCTCTTCCCTCTTTTTCCCTAGTCTGTCTCTTCCCTCTTCCCCATCCTCCCTCTTCTGGCTTCATCCTTTCCCCTCCCCCTCTCTTAAGAGTGAGCCCCCACAGTCCCCCAGCCTTCCCCAACCCTAGCCAGTGCAGCGCCCTCCCCACCTCCACCCCACCCCCACCCCGGTCCCCACATGGGCAAGTGTGATGCGACTGTGTCCTGACCTCGCTGTGACACTGTCTCTGCAGGGCACCCTCTTGAGAAAACATGGCAAGGGCCTAGAAAAGGTAATGAGGCCGCGGCTTGCGGGTCAGTCGGTCGGTCGGTCAGTTGGTCGGTCGGTCGGTCGGTGTCGGGTGTGAGTGCTCCCGTAGTTCATGCAAAGGTCAGCTGAGGCCACAGTGGGGGGGTGGCTCTTGGTCTTGCCCCTAGGAACTGGAAGCTGAGCTCAGGTCACTCTCCAGAGTCTGGAGTGTGCACAGTCCCAGGCTCCTGGGGTCTGTGGCCTCCAGGGGCCACATCCTATGGCCCTGCACTTCTGGGTTTTTGTTGCTTATAAGGAGGCGGCTGTGGGAAGCTGGTGACGGACTGTGCGCTCACACAGGATGCATCAGGCTTCTCTCTGCACTCAGTGGATGTTTGCGTCATGACTGGAGCATAGGGCAATCCCACTCCCCAGGCAGCTTTCCAGGGCTGTGCCCATGTATGCATCCATGTGCAGTCAAGGATGTGTGAATCTGAATGTGATCGTGCAAAACGTGTGTTCTGGCCTGTGAGCCTCCAACATGTGTGATTTGATGATTTTTGATGGTTTTGAGTATCTGCAGAAGCTGTCTGAAGATCTAGAGTGCATCTCTGTGTGTGCATCCAAGTGCTTGACTGTGTGTGTGTGTGTGTGTGTGTGTGTGAGCATGCGTGTGTCGGTGTGTACACATGTGAGTGTTGTGTGTCCACACTGAAGGAGCTTGTGTGTGTTCACTCGAGCATGTGTATGTGTCTCTGTGTGTGCATGCATGTGCTTCACTATGTGTGTGTGTGAGAGAGCATTTGTGTATCTCTATGTGCATGCATGTACTTGACTGTGTATGCGCGCATGTGTGTGCGACTATGTGTGTCTGTGTGAGCCTGTCTGTGTGTCTGTCTGTGCTAGCATGTGTGAGCGTGTGTGAGCATGTGTGTCTGTGTGACCCTGTCTGTGTTAGCAATGAGTGTCTGTATGAGCGTGTGTGTGTATGTGTGTGAGCGTACGTGTGTCTGTGTGTGTGCATGAATGTGCTTGACTGTGTGTTGTGTGAGTGTGTGTGTCTGTGTGTGCACATGTGTGAGCATGCGTGTGTCCACAGTGAATGAGTTTGGAGCCTGTAGGTTTATCAGGGCGTTGTCCGTGGTCAGGCCTCCCCAGCGAAGGCCTGGTGCATGCGGGGTGAGTGCAGAGGCCTGGCGTCCTCTCTTTCCTTCTCATCAAGTGCCACAAGCACCTGTGACCCTGCGGGGTTGCCGCCTTCGCGGCCTGTGTGCCAGTGGCCAAGGAGTCCACCCTCAGAGACAAGGGCGAGTGCCTTAGCTGGGGAGCGAGTGTCTGCCTCAGTGACTGGGAGGGAGCTCAGACGTGATGCTGGGGGTGGGGAAGTCCCGCTGAGTACCCTCCCAGCAGCCGCCAGAACTCTGACCTCCGCCTGGTTCTCTCCACAGGGCAGGGTGAAACTGCCAAGCCACTCAGACGTAAGCCCGGCCTCTCACTGTCTGTCTGGCTCCCACCCCCTCCCTCTCCCTCCCGTCCACTCTGTGGTCCGTGCCGTCGGGGGCGTCCTGTGGCCATGTCTGTTATTTCTTCTTCCTCTGTCTGTCTGGCCTGCTTGTGGGTGGTAGGGAAGGGCAGTGGGAGGCGTGGAGGATGCTCAAGAGGGACCCTGCTTCGCAGCAGAGCACAGGTGGGTCCCACAGGGGAAACTGAGGCCCAGACAGCTGGGCTCCGGTAACTCTGGCTCACAGCCTCAGGAGATCCTGAGACTATGGGGCTGGGGTGTGTGGCGCTGCCGAAGCTTGATGAGCTCATAGGCCCTGATTCTGGGTTCCGTCCTGATGTGTGTGTAAGGTCTGGGCTTCACCCCCGCAGGACAGAATAACACAGAATAGTACAGCCTGAGGTAGCGGAAACCGAAGCAGTCTCCAAATGTCAGGCCGGCCTTGAACAGCCCAACCAGAACGCCCTGGGGCAGCACTCCTTTCAACAAATTGCTAATTAGTTGGGGAGAGACCCGGCCCAGAGAGGGCAAGGCACCTGCCTGAGGCCGTCCAGCTCAACCCTGGCTCCCAGGCTGGAACCCAGTCTGCCATGCGTTGCCTGTGATGAGACCAAGATAGCAACCAAGTCACCAAAGACATATCACATCCCTGTCCCTTCAGGGCCACCAGGTGGCCATGATTCCCCTCTCTGTGGGGGGAAACAGGCTCAGAGGGGTTGAGTCACCTGTCTGGGGCTGCACAGCTGGGATTTTTACCTGGACCTGCCACAGTTGCCATCCTGTGGGTGTCTCAGGGAAGGAGGTGTGTGCAGACGCCAGTGTGTGAGGAGTCCTCCTGACAGAGTGGAATCACCACAGAGGGGTGGCTAAGGGGAAGGAAAGCCCACCTCAGGGTGCCTCCCCTCACCACCCCCACCCCCACACACCACACGCCTGTTTGTCTTATGTCTTCCAACTGTGGGGCCCTGGTGGGTATGAGAGTGTGCGTGGACAGTGTTCCCATGGAACCCGGCTTCTCCAGGGACCAGGTGGCCGCATGCTCCGCGATCTCACTGGGAGACTCCCGACCCCTCTGACCATTAGTCGCCAGGAACCTTTGGACGGGAACCAAGATGGCAGACAGGCTGGGGTTCGCTCAGGGTGGGGGACCATTTAGAAAATTCACACCGTTACCCCACTGTCTCTGTTTCCCACAGGGAACACAGATGATCTTCAATGCCGCCAAGGAGCTGGGTCAGCTGTCCAAACTCAAGGTGAGGGGGCCGAGGATCACCGGGAAGGCTAGGGACAGACCAGTAACAAGATCCCAGCTCCCGGACCTGGACACCACTTCAAATGCCCTTTGGAAAGACGCGATCAGATTCAGTTTGATCCATGGAGCAGATCATTTGATCCCCAACATGGACGCTCAAGACTCACAATCTCAAAGTTGGTGTCAGCTTTGCTCACCCGACCTCTCCCTGCCATCCGTAGGATCACATGGTACGTGAAGAAGCCAAGAGTCTCACCCCGAAGCAGTGCGCCGTGGTCGAACTGGCCCTGGATACCATCAAGGTGAGAGGGCACGAGGAAGCAGGTTTGGGGATGCGTGAGTCTACAAGGTAAAGTAACCGGGTCGTGGGCGGGGAGGGCCTTCCCACCTGAGGGCCCTGCGGCGGGTGTAGCCGGGAGGGTGTTAGCGGAGGTGCTGAGATCAGCAGCCTCACCCTGTCCATCCTCAGCAATACTTCCACGCGGGGGGCGTGGGCCTCAAGAAGACCTTCCTGGAGAAGAGTCCGGACCTCCAGTCCTTGCGCTACGCCTTGTCGCTCTACACGCAGGCCACCGACCTGCTCATCAAAACCTTCGTGCAGACGCAGTCCTCGCAGGGTAAGGGCGCCTCCGCTCCCCTCCCGGGCCAGCAGGAGTCAAGACAAAGAAACACGGGGTGATTGACAGCTGTGGGACCGACCGCACAGACGCCAGGGGCCAGGAATTGTTAGACAGCTTCTAGGGCAACCAAGTGACTGTCCTCGAGGGCCGGGACCTCTAATGTCCTGGAGCCATTGAGTGATGGGCGGCACCTCGTCCGAGACCGGACTTCTGTGATGCCTTTAGAGTAAGGAATGATTGACAGCTCTAGGTGAAATCTCACGATCCGAGGCATGGCGGGCTCCTTAGGGGCGGGGCGTCCGCTGTGTGACGTGGAGTGATTGTCAGGTCCTAGAGGCGGAAGTACCTGGACCTGGGAGAGGTGGGGGCCTGGGAGGTGCTGGGCCTCAGATCTCCGCCACCCTTCTCTCTGTCTGTGTCTTGCTTCTGTCCCCGTCTGAGCTCTCCTGCAGCAGTTGAGGCCACAGGGCAGGGCTCCAGGGCCCTAGTACCCCTCCCTGGTGACACCCCCCCTTCAGAATTACTCCAAAGGTGCCAGCTGGCCAGAGGTTGGTGGCCTCAGGCTTTGTCCTCCTGCTGGAGCGGAAAGGTCGCCATCCACCCCCCAGGCACAGCGGGTGGGGCCCAAGCCTCAGTTTCCCCTCCTGTTCTTGCTGCTTTTAGTGTCCCTGTGTTCCCGGAGTGGGAGGCTGTCTGTCTGTCCGTCCGTCTGCACTGACGTTTCTCTCTCTCTTTCTCTCCCCTCCCTATCTCTCTCTCTCTCTCTCTCTCTCTCTCTCTCTCTCTCTCTCTCTCTCGTTCTCCTCCCTGTCACTCGCTGTCCCCCTTCTGCGCCTCCCCCCCGCCCCCGCCATGCACACTCCTCCTCCTCTCCTCCTCCTCCCTCCCCGTCCACCTCGGTCAGTCCATGGTGGAAAGGGGACTAGGTTTACCCTTAGTGAAGACGTTTGTCCTGAGATGGGTACGTGCCTGCGCCGCCCGCCACCCGCACGCGGTGCCCGGTGCCTGCGCCCCTCCCCCTGCCCGGCTAGTAAGACACCGGCCTCCCCGCGCCGCCGGGCGCCGCGTCCTGGCACACGGCGAGGGCGGCTTGCTGGCTCCACACGGGGAAGGAGTCCCGTCCCTTCTCCCAGGCCGCACGCGCCCAGGCTGGGTGGGCAGCTTCCATTCCCAGCAAAGCGCAAACTACTGAACAAAGAACTGCTCTCAGATCCTGGGTGGGCCATTCTGCAGCCCCCTCCTCCCCGACTGTTCTGTGGGACTGACGACGATTCCAGGCGTGCCTGGGGCACAGGCCTGCGGTCTCTGTACTTGGGAGGCTGAGGCCAGAGGGTCACAGGTTCCAGCCAGCCTTGGCCACACATCCACCCCCACCCAAAAAGAACACGCGGCCTCCCCAGCTTTCCCAAGGCTGGGGGTCGGATGAGCCTCCTTCCCCTGCCAGGAAACCCGGGTCATGGGGGCGAGGGTGGGGCCTGTGACAGCCCTTCCTGGTGGAGCCAGCAAAACTGGGGTGGGGGCCAGCACTGCCCCCCCTTCTTACTAGCCTGGGCCGCGATCTGACCTCTTACATAACCCATCATGTCTAACTCCCTAGCACCCCACTTCTGGCCCGGATTGAGCTTGCTGAAGCATCGGCCTGGGGGGAGGGGGCTGAGCATGTGACTGGGAGGTATCTGAGATGATGTGGGTGGCCGCCTGGGCTGGACAGTGCTGGGGCCACGTGCCCTCTTCTGGGGCGCAGCAGTCCCGTGCCCCGGTCCCCTGACCCTTATCACTTCCCGTCCAGCACAGGTAACCTGACGGACTGGCCCAATCCCCTTGCCTCCCACTTTCTCCTCCTTACCATACCTGTGCATGGGGTCCCCAGGAGTGGGGAGCTGCCTGGGGATGGGGCAGTTTGGTGGGGTGCTGGCGGTCACAGGTCCACAGGCCCTGTGGACGTGCTTCTGAATCAGGGGTAGGGGGTGGTCCGGGCAGTAGTTTTTAAGCTGACCACTCACGGGTCGCCATCATAGCCCCCATGACACTTAATGGTGATTGGGAAGAGCCGTGTGCATGGCTACCACACAGATAAATTTGTTGGCCAGGAAACTAAGATTAGGGTTTGTTGGCATCAGAAATAGCTGGATTTAGGCTCCAATGCCATTGGTCAGTTGGTCTCATTGGAGACCCCTATGGCCAGTTCACAAAGTCTGGGACTGAGTTTCTATAGTCCAGCCTGGGTCACATGACCATGGGGCAGTCCCTGCGGCCTGGGTAGGAAGTGCTCTGTTGGGAGGGCTGTGGCTCTCTGACCATCCCTGAGAGCTTCCCAGTGGGAACAGGACAGGAGTCAGGAGGCAGGCCACCGAAGCTGTCACTTCAGAGGGCGGGAGCATTCTCAGGAGGTCAGAAGGCTGTGGAGGAGCCTGTGGGCGGGGCACCTCTTGGGAGGACCCTGCAAAAGGCCAGAAGGACTGGGTGGCCGAATGAGCCAAATGAGCCCAGGAGGCTTGCGAGCAGCGGAGGATGGGCTTGCTAGACCGTCTCTGGCTACTGTGCTGAGTGTGGCTGAGAGGGAGGAGAGCCAAACCAGGGAGGGCACACTGCGATAGCCAGGCCAGTCGGGCAGAGCTGGACCAGGTCCGGGCAGACGCACCCGGTAGATTCCAGATGTGTTTTGAAGACAGCGCGGTCAGGACTTGTCTGAGTCCCAGCACCCAGGGCCAGAATGAGCTCAAGGGAACTGGATGGACACAGAGTGGGGGGAGGGAGAAAAGCCGGTGAGAGGCAGCAGCCTTCAGTGGAGAGAAGCGGGCTCAGGAGGCGGAGAACGGAGGAGAAGAGAAGGCAGATGCCCTGACTCAGGTCACACAGCGATGGAACCCCACAACCTAGCACTCCTGACTTCCCAGTGCCACCCTGGTGCCCTCAGGGCCTCAGGGACCTGGTACCGCCAGCACGTGGTGGTGGAGGGAGGTGACTGAGGTCCCTCCGGGTGGGTGAGGAAGAACGGAGCTCATATCAGGCATCTTCCCCTGTCCCACCCAGGCTCGGGTGTGGAAGACCCTGTAGGTGAAGTGTCCGTCCACGTGGAACTGTTCACGCACCCGGGAACTGGGGAACAGAAAGTCACAGTGAAGGGTGAGTGGCCTGGTGAGGGAGGGAACCAAATACAGTCTCATTTAAGCCAAGGGGTCAGGGAATTGTTTTTTTCTTTAATGGTATAGAAAACGGGGAAATTCTGAGGTAGACTGCTTCAGGCATGGCCGCACCAGGAATTCCAACCGCGTCCCAGGCCTTACTGCGTCTTCCTCAGTCTTGGCCTGGCTTCCTTCCTGTTAGAGAGACTTCCTGGGGAATGGAGTCTATTTCCTCAACCCGGGAAGCCAGAGTACCATTCTGTCACACTGGGAAACCTCACCAGACTTCCCCATTACCCCCAACAGTGGTGGCTGCCAACGACCTCAAGTGGCAGACTTCTGGCATCTTCCGTCCCTTCATCGAGGTCAACATCGTTGGACCTCAGCTCAGCGACAAGAAACGCAAGTTCGCCACCAAATCCAAAAACAACAGCTGGGCACCCAAATACAACGAGAGCTTCCAGTTGTGAGTCGAGGGCGTCCCTGGAGGGGGCGAGGGCTGGTGGGAGGAGCCACACCCAAGGTGCAGCTGATGTAGAGGGGACTGTAGGGTCAAGGTGAGGCCGGCAGGTCCCTGGGGACGGCCTAGGCTTGGGGTTGGGGCAGGAAGGACGAGCGGAAGGTGGGCAAGAGGGTCTTGGGCACAGGAGTGAGGTCACAAGGGGTCCCGGACTGCTCTGGCCATTGGCTTTGTCATTTAAAGAAGTCGGCTCGAGGGTTGTGTGCCTTGCTGCAGGGTGGGGTCCTGGGGGGGGAGGGTAGTCGGGGCTACTGGGGGCTGACGGGTGGGACTGGAGAGAACTGAGCGGAAGGCCGGGTGCCGCACGGCCTGGAGAGGGGCGTGGCCTGCAAAGAAGAGGCGGGGTCAAGCGAGAGGGGTGGGCTCGGCCGAGGAGGGGGCAGGAGAGGTGTGGGCGGGGCCCGAACTGGAGCTCTGGGGCTGTGCGAGCTCAGTGGGCAGTGGGGTCCCTAGCAGCCCGCCCCACGTGATGTGCTGGGACGATCCCTTCTGAGCGGTGGGTTCCCTAGTGGGCGTGGCCTAGTTGGGGGGCTCCCTGTAGGAGGGGCCCAGCGAGGTGGGAGGGGCCCAGCGAGGTGCGAGGGCCCAGCGAGGTGGGAGGGGCCCAGCGAGGCGGGAGGGGCTTGCTCGCCCGCCTCCGAGGGGCATGTGCGTGGCGGCGTGGCGCGAGCGGCTCGATGGCTGGTCCTCCTGGGCGCGGTGGCGCGGGGGACCGGGCTCGCTGGTGACCCTGGCTGAGCCGGTCCTTCCCCACAGCTCCCTGAGCGCGGACGCGGGCCCCGAGTGCTACGAGCTGCAGGTGTGCGTGAAGGACTACTGCTTCGCGCGCGAGGACCGGACGGTGGGGCTGGCGGTGCTGCAGCTGCGGGAGCTGGCCCAGCGCGGGAGCGCCGCGTGCTGGCTGCCGCTCGGCCGCCGCATCCACATGGACGACACGGGGCTCACGGTGCTGCGCATCCTGTCGCAGCGCAGCAACGACGAGGTGGCCAAGGAGTTCGTGAAGCTCAAATCGGACACGCGCTCGGCCGAGGAGGGCGGGGCCGCGCCTGCGCCCTAGCGCGAGTTAGGGTGGGGCGGGGCCTGGGAACGGACAAGGCCCCGCCCCGCAGGCCCCGCCCTCTCCAGAGGCCACGCCCCTCCACCTCAGTGGCCTTGGCTGGGGAGGCCCTGCCTCCTGCCCCTGGAAAAGCCATAGAGGGTCCGGTGCCCAGGGCATGGGCTGGCAGGGCTGCCTGGGAGGCCGGGACGCAGCCTCTGGGGTCTCTGCAAAAAATAGTGCGGATAGGCTCTCAAAAGCACACGCGCCCTCCCTCGGGCGCACACCTGGGGCTGAGGGCGCCCCTCCACGCGGACCCGGCCCTCAGCGCAGCGCACCCGCTGGCAGCTGGAGACCCCCTGCTCGTGCCACGCACGGTGGGCTGAGCGCCGACGGATGGCCCGGCCCCCATCGCTGCTAAATACCCTTCTCCCCAATTCTTCCCCGAGGGCCCCCGGGCCAGCGTCCCCGTTGAACCCTCAGGCTGCCAAACAAGATCCCTGTCCTTCTTCCGGGGACTTTAGTCCGAACCCGCCTAGAACCTAGAGTCCCGTCAAGAAGAGGGGTTCGGGGTTTCCCTGGAGCCAGGCGCCCGCACCCCTTGTCCATTCTCCAAATCCAAGCAGGAAAGAACAGAAAGAGACCAGAGACTGGGAGGTTGGGAGGGAGAATATGAACGTGCATTTTGAGTGTCCTGTGCTTGTGCAGATGGACGACCCTTTTCTGAGTGGCACGATCGGTGACTGGGCATTCAGAACCAAAGGGTGGGATGCAGGCTCCATCCAGGGACAGGGGAGCTCAGACTGCATTCTGTAGTGTGTGGCGGGACTGGCAGTCCGGATGGTACTGGAGCTGGGGAGGAGTGACTCACACTTCAGGACATCAGACATGGCTAAAGGGGAGGGTTCTGGCCAGAGATCAGCCACAGAAAGTTTCTAAATTGCTGGCAAGAATGTGAAGTGGGGGTTTGTGTGTCTCTCTCTCTCTCTCTCTCTCTCTCTCTCTCTCTCTCTCTCTCTCTCTCTCGTGTGTGTGTGTGTGTGTGTGTGTGTGTGTGTGTGTGTTCTGGCCCCAGAATGTTGAGGGAACTACGTGGGAATGTCGAGTGGATTGTTCTGACACCCAGGCTAGGACTGTTTGAAATTTCCTTTTATTTACCCAGAGACCTATTCATCTTTCAACACCAACCACAAAAATCCCCTCCCGTACAAAAGCAATTTTTCAAGGACTTCCCAGCTCCTTGCCCCCTTCTCTGACTCGGCCCCTGATGTCACTGGGGTGTGTACCTGGTTCTGTGTCTCAACTCCAGGCTGAGGCCTCATGGGAACCCCAAGCTTCCCCAGCAGAATAGAAGGAAAATCATGCTGACTTGGATTATGTGTTGAGTGGCTGAGGGGTCTGCATGTGACCCCACATCCACACGCATGTTTGTCTTTACAGTTTCCCCCATCCTGACAGATCCCCCCAACATACATAGCGGGTGTCCAGGCTGAGCCCCAGGACACAATAGATGGAGACAGAGCAGAGGGACAGGCTGATCTCAGGACCGTCCCTGACAGCAATGTCCAGCAAGGAAGTTCCTCCAGGGCTGCCGGTCTGCGTCCCCACCGCCTCCCTCGGCAGACCCAGGCTCCTGGATCCTGCATTAGAACACACTGGGGTGCAGTTCCTGACTCCACAGGTCAGGGAGGATTGGAGAAGGGCTAGCCTCACCTGCTGCAGGAAGTTTATGAGGCTGGAAAGAGCCACAACCCCGCCCACAGGAGGGACAGGACTAGGGGAGGCAGAGGAGGGGCGGGCGGAGCAGTTGAAAAGATCTGGGGTCCAGGCTCATCTATGCCCTACTTAGAATCCCACAGTGAGGCGTGGGACGTGGTCAACACCTGCCAGTCATGCACTGTTCCGGATTCCATCCCAACCCTGAAAAATTAAAAAGGCCCTTCAGTCAGCTCACCCCAGTCTGGAAGGAGGCAGCACTTGAGGGGCGCCCTCCGCACCCCGGTCCCTCTCGGGCCTCAAGGCCTGTCGCCTTGCCTGCCCCATCAGACACGCAAAAAAGTCAGACGCACCCAGAATTCCTTGGGACCTCTCTCAGCTGGGACCTCAGACCTATTGGGTCCCAAGGGCGGCCTCGCTGGGGGTGGAGCCAGGGGGGGGTCCGGTCTGGCCCCGCCCACCCCCAGCATCTTTCAGGACCAAAGCTGGCTCTAGGGACCCACCTTCCTTCCGTCCTCTTTGCCTTTTGTTTTGGAGTGAGTTGGGTTGGCACTGTTGGTGGTGCAGGTGACAAGGAAGGTCCCCTGCACCCTAGAAAGCTCCTGACCCCAACCCCTGCTGTGCAGCCCAGGGAGCCCCTCCACTAGCCTTTCTTAGCATGTGACTGCAAATGTGGAATCCAAGCGTTGTTTTTTTCCTTTCCTGTTTTTTGGGAGGGTTTTTAAGGTCCACCCGGTTAGTCCAGCATCTTCCAAGAAACCCTCTTTTCTCAGTCAATCTGTAATTTGGGACATGTGTTCAAAACAAAACACCCGGGGAGTGTTCATGAGTGCATGGTGTTGAGATGTTTTGCACTATTCTGACTTTTTGGTCTCTGTAAAAAATATTTTATTAACATTAAAAAAAAAAGAAAAAGAAAAAGCAGCGCCGGGTGCTGGCTGGCATTCTGTGCCCCCTTTGACAAAGCCTCAGCCATGACCCAGGAGGTAGAGGTGCTTGCTGCCAAGACTGAGTTCAATTCCGGGGACCCACACGGTGGAAGACTCCAGGGAATTGTCTTCTGACCTCCAATGTATCATGTGCACTGCCCAGACCCACACACTAAATAAAACACACAAACTAAGCAGCTGGAGACAGACACCAGACCAGGCTGTGGCTGAACTGGAGACTTTTCTTGTCCCAGATCAACAGTGCAGTCACTCAGCCAGCAAACATACCCACAGCACCCCAAACCAACCAAGGCTCAGATGACTCAGTGTTGTGCACACCCCTAGCTGTCAGATGGTCACAAACCATCCGTGACAGCTTACACACCCCAGGCTGGAGCCCTAGGGCCCTGAGAACTGGTGGGGTTTGATCCAGAAGTCCTAGCACTTGGTGCAGGGGCGTCTGTCTGTCCTGTCTCTAGCTGTCAGCTCCACCAGCCAACAGCCATCTCTACTCAGGGCGGTGGCCGTGGCCATGTCTGTAGGGCACGTTCTTGATTCACGGCTGACAAGGGAGGTCCGGCTGACAGGAATGGTACCCTCCCTCGGTAGGCGGGCCTAGGTTGAGCGGAAGCCGGAGCCACTGGCCAGCAGGTTCCTCACAGGTTCCTGCCTTGAGTTCCTCTTCATACTGCTTTGGCCCTGTTCTGTCAGGGGACCAGGGACCGGCTCCCTGTCCCAGGTCCACAGCACCCGCTGTCACCCTTCGGCAGGCTCCTTCCATGAACTCCTTGGGAACAGACTGTGATGGCCCCCACAGCATCTTGGACAATTCACCAAATGCTCCCAGGGGTGCTTTATGGGGTGGGGGGGGACATGGGATTCCCAATACATCCTGACCCATACCTTAAGTGCCCAGGAGTCTGTACAACACATGCCTCCAAGGCCCGCTGTCCCCCCAAATCTTGACTGGCAGGGCCAGGGACTCAGGGCAGCAAGACCACAGGCTTCGGTGAAAACCAACCACGAGTATTTAATATGTGAGCAAGTTACCAAGATCTGAGCAGGCAAGCGAAACCTGCTGCCCACTGACATTCAATTTGGCTTTGAAGGCACAGCAACCCCCTGGCCCTGTGGGGAAACACTGCCAAGGCCAAGAGGACACCCCAATGCAGCTGGGTCACTTCAAGGCCCCAAAATCACAAGAACAGGCAGGGGGCACCTGAGACATAAGAGCAGGGAAAAGCTATGGAAGCCGGGGATGGACAAGGGAGCCCCAGCTCCCATGACGCCCCCTCCAGGGGGGCTTGTAAGGCCACGAGTACCCTGAAACCCAGCAGTCAAGTGTGCGGAGAGCAACCTCCCTCTGGACAAGTGGAAGATGCTGTCCTCCACGGACAGGTTGAAGGGTGGGAGTCCCCGAGGCCTGGCACACAGTAGGTGCTCAATAAATGCTTGTTACATGAAGAAACTAATTTTGTTCACTCTCCATCCTTGCGCTCAGCATGCAGTCCGGCACATGGGGTGACTCTACCGTAAGCCGGTCCTGCCCACTAAGGGATGAGCGCCACTGGGACCTTTATCCCCACCACCTGCTGAGTGGCACACAGTAGGCACTCAACTCAGTGTTGCCCAAGACCTGGCATTAGCAGGTGCTTGGCATGTTGAATGTTTTCTTATTTCAGTATTCCCAGAGCTAAGAATGGTGCCCAATACACAGTATGCCCTCAATAAAGACTCCAGCAGATTTAAAAATGAGGATGTATCCCTAATCTCTGACTCAGGTTGATCAATAAATGCCTGATGATCAACTCCATCGCTGATAGGAGGATCACCACTCCTCTTTCACACTCTAAGAAACCTTCCTTCACGGCGGACACAACGGACTAGGCTTGTTCCTGCCCAGTCTCCCGGTGCCCAGCCCTGTTCCCAGGCATACAGTAAGCACTCCATTAATGCTGCCGATGTGCAAGTAGCGGCCGAGCAAGAACACATGGAAACCGCCTGCTACAGAGCCCGCGGCGGTCTGCCTAGGTGGCCCTGGAGTCCGGGCAAGTGCGTGAAGGCCCTGGCGGTCGCTGTGGCTTTGTGCCAGCTGCCTCAGAGCTCGTCACGAGCAGCGCTGTCCAGCGGGGACTGGAGCACGTCCGAGTTCTTGGCCTCGCGGCTCAGTGCCTGCTGTTCGCGCATCTTCTGGGACTTGGCTCGGTCCCAGTCAGTCTTCACCTGCTCGTTATTCCACACCACCGAGGTCTCTGTGTCACTCACATAGCCGTCGTCCCCCGTGTAGTGTGTAGGATAGATGAGGAGAGGCTCCACGGAGAAGGCGCGCAGGTTGCGGGGAGAGAAATGAGTCTTGTATTCTGACCTAGGGGAGGCAGGAGACACACGGGGTGGATGGAGACCAAGGGGCCAGAAACAGACCATCCTTCAAGTCCACTAGGACTTATCCCACTGCCCCCAGCCCGAGCCCAGCAGTCCCCGGCCCTGATCTTCCGGGACTCAAAGACCACAGTCTGCCACCCAGCCCCCCTTAAACACTCCCTCACAGACTCCTTACACGGGGTGCTTGTCAAACATGACTGGCAGGAACTCGTCAACAGGCAGCATTTTGGTCAGTGGCTTGGCACCAAGCAGTTTGCGAGCTCCTTGCAGGGAGATCACATAGGCTAGCGTCCAGTAGGAGTAATCAGCCTCCACCAGGTTCCTCACACGAGGCACGGCCTTTTCAGGGTGCTCAACCTGCATGCGCTTCCGGCCCACATAGCTGAGGTGAAGAATCGCAGACTTGTCACATGCCCCCACCTTCCAGAGAATGCTACCCAGACACCAGGAACAGGACTGGGCACAGGGAAACTGGACAGGAACCAAGTCAATCCAACAGAGAGCAGAACTCTGATATCCTCTGACCCTAACCCCAGGCTGTGCCCGAGCCCTGGCAATGCCCAGGCCGGTACCCCAGGCTGACGCCCCATCTCCACCCACTCCACCAACCCCCAACTCACATGAGGTCCCAGTCCAGCCCCTCGCGCTCCACATCCCGCATGAGGTTCATCAGACGTCTCTTGAAGAAGATCTCAAAACGCAGATCGTCCTCAAACACGAGAGATTTCTCTAGTCCCCGGTCGACCACCTGAAGGAGGGTGGCCCGCCGAGTCACAGACCCAGCCCGAGCTGCTGGTTAGGAGGAAATGTGCATCCCGACCTTCCGCAACTAGCTGTGTGCCCACCACGGCTCTCTTCTCCCACTTGCCGGGGCTCCCCCGCCCCAGGACCCTTGCCTGTGACATCAAGAAGCCTTCCTCTTGGAAACAACAGCAGGTCCTCTCACCCTTCCTCCTCGGTCCCCGAGGCTTCACTGTCATCCAGTGGGGCTAACAGGTCGCCCATGAGGAACTTCAGGAAGGAAGGGTGGCCCACGCAAGCACCCATTACTTTGGGCATCCAGGCGCCCCTTTTCCTGTGCCTCATCATCTGGGGTCAACACCTGACCCATCCAGCTTCCAATTTGCAGGTCCCAAGTTTGGTTCTCGCGTGACATCACGGCACATCATTATCTGTTGTTCCCTAATGCAAGGCCCAGCGACTAATGCCAGAGGCCATCATGTCTATACAAGCGGGCAGCGGAGTCAGGCCGGAGTGCAAAGAGCCCCAGGCCTCACCTGCAGCCCCCTCCACGCCCCAGCCCACCTTCTGCACCTGTGCAATGCACGTGGCCGCCCCACCGTGAAGAGTTCATGGGACAGCCACCAAAACACAGCCACACGTCCTGCTGGGGTATACAGGCGGCAGCATGGGGGCCACAGTCCCTCCCTGGGCCTCTGGGCCTGACCTAAGCTGTGAGGAGACTGAGGGCTGCAGGCCAGGCGCCTCACTGCAATACGCACCTCCTTCCAGATGTTGTAGTGACTGAGGAAGCAGCCCAGCTCTCCCTTGGTGAGTGGTCGCCCATGGTAGGGGTCCCGATAGCCGGGCAGCATCTGGATGCCCAGGGCCTCCACCTGGCTGGTGTTCATGGCTCTGCAGGTCCAGGGGGAGGACGGTAGAGAAGGCAAGGATGGGGGAAAAAAGCAAGGGGGGTGGGGAGGAGGGAGAGGAGGAAAGAGGCATGGGGAGAAGGATGGGGATGGGGAGGGGTGAGGTAAGAGGTTCTGCAGAAGCAGCTCTGTCTACTGACCAACCTCTGCCCACCTGTGAATGCCCCCACCTGGCTGGGTCTGAGTCCACCACCCACCCTACGCCACCCCACTTGGCAGCCTGTCTGAGAATCTGCCAGAGTTGGCTCCATCCCCTCCATATCTCCGTATGTACAAGCACACATGCACACACCTGCACGCACATGCACACATGCACACCTGCACGCACATGCACATATCACACACATGCACACATGCACACACATGCACACGCATGCACACACGACATACTTGCCGTCCACAGCCTCCACCAGCTGGCAGTCGATCCCCTGCTCCTGCAGGGCCCGCAGCATGCGTTCTCGCCGGTCTCGTCTCCGCTTCAGGTTGATCATGAAGACCTGTGGCCAAAGTCTCAGTGAGCCCCAGGTCAGACGGCTGCCTCCCCCTCCCGGGTGGGGAGGGAAGGCCCGGCCCACCTCGTCAAAGCCCATCTTGTCTGCAGTCTTGCTGGGTGCTGAGATGAATCTCGACAGCTGCACTGGTGGATGTTTCACTGAGGGGAAGAAAGCAGGGGTCACTGGGGTCGCTGGGGTCACAGGACCCCACGCCCTCCAAACTCCCAGTACGACTGGACTATGCTCCCGTCTCAGCTGTTGGCACCAGCTCCCAAGTGGCCCATTCCTGCCCCAGGCCCTTCACCCACGCCACACTCCTGCCCAGAGCAAATTAGACCTCAGCTATGACACCTGGGGGCAACCTCCGGGCCCCTGGCTGGTCAGGATCCTCTTCTGGCCCCCAGTGTCAGGCCTTGGATTCAGGATGCTGTCCCTGCTCTCTTAACTCCATCCCTAACATCTTGGAAGGAATGTGGGGTCTGTCCACTCACATTGTACTCCCAGTGTCCAGCACAGAGCTTGGTATACAGCAGGTGCTCAATATCTACTGCAGAATTATCCCAGAAGTGTATGTGTGATGATTTGAGCCATCTAGCCCCCGCTCTCCTCAGTCACACGCTCAGAAGCTTTGCAGAAATGCAGTGAGGCTCACACTGGCTGCTGTCACCCCAAATGTGTCCCCGTAAATGCTACACGGGTGTACCGACCCTCCTGACAGTCTTTCAGCTGGGGTTTCGGGCTGTAGCCCAGGCTGGCCTGCGACCCATCCCTTGGCCTCAGCCTCCCGAGTCACACCCCATGAACAGGACTGTCACTCAGCAGCACCCATTCTGTTCGTGGGGTGCATGCAAGACAGCTAAGGCCATGGCCCAAGGAGACTCACCCATGACCTCCAGCTGCACGTGCATGAAGCTCTCCGCCTCGTCCTGCAGGCTGCTGTGCGCACGCAGCGGTACGGGCAGGAAGCCGTACACCTCCTTGTTGCACACGTACATCTGCACCTCTGGGAGCAGGACAAGAGGGAGGGCGGTGTGGTGCACGCCCGTCATCCCAGTGCTCGGGATGGAGGCAGCGTAATGGCGAGCTGCAGACCTGCCTGGGCTGCGGGGCCCCTCAACTGAAGCAAAAAATTACTATTCTTCATTTCAGGTTTTGGTCATTCTTCAAAAACGTAAAAGCTGATTTTGATTTGTGAGTTTTCAAAAACAGAAGTGGGATCAGGCTCTCAGCAGTCAGGGTGCCACAGTTGAGGGGGCACCCACAAGAGAGCAGATACTCCCTCTCCCTCCCTCTCTATCTCTCTCTAGGTTTTTCGAGACAGGGTTTCTCTGTGTACCCCTGGCTGTCCTGGATCTCGCTCTGTAGACCAGGCTGGCCTGGAACTCAGAGATCCGCCTGCCTCTGGCTCTGAGTGCTGGGATGAAAGGTGTCGCCCCCACATCTAAAGATCTGCATTCCATCCCCAGGACCCACAGTGGAGAGAACTGACGCCCGCAGGTTGACCTCCGACTTCCACATGTGAGCTGTGGTGTTCACACGCAAGTAAGTGAACGCAGTGTACACTGAGGATGGAGGCCCCTGATCCACACACCCACCAACAAGCATGTGCACACGCGCGCACGCGCGCACACACACACACACACACACACACCTGGGCGAAGATGAAGACAGTAACCATGCATGTCTATTTTTGTTGTTTGGTACGGAACCTCACTGTGTGTGCCACAAATTTACCATTCTCCTGACTCAGCCTCCCAAGTCCCAGGACCAGAGTGTGAACTAGTACACCTGATGTCAATGAGTCTTAAGGAGCTGGGGGATGAGGCTGGTCCAGGCAGCCCTGCGGCAGACACTGGGTCCCAGGGCTGCAGCAGGACCTCCCTGAATACAGCTGGGACCAGGGCATCTGCACTCCGCACTTTTGTTCTTGGACCCGTGCAGTTTGAACCCACCCAGCCAGTGAGTGCCCGGCCTCACTCACCTGCCTGCCTGCAGGAAAAGGCAAAGACGATGATGTCATCAAAAGACCAGGTATAGTCGGGGTGTGGTGGGTAGAAGGCCAGGCTCCTGGATGCGGTCTTACGCAGGTCAATGAGAAAGGTCGAGTGCACCATGGGAACCGCAAAGCAGCCTCTGCGGTCCCGCTTTCGGATGGGGATGTAGGCAGGGGTTCGTTTGTAGTAGCCCTGCGGTGGGGGTTGGGGGTGCTGGTCAGGGGTGCTGGAGCCCACAGTGGGGTGCACACCCTGATGCCTGCATCCAGCTACAGCAGGCATCCCCAAGAGCCACGTGGCCTCCAGCAGCTCCCTACTGTGATCACCGGATCATAGTGGACATGGCTGGGTCCGCTGGGGTCCCTCCCCAGTTGCCCGAGTCTGTTGGAACACCTGGATCAAGCCATGCCTGAAGGTCCCTCCTGGAACAGCCACTCCCTAGCGGTCACCTTGTGAATTTGGGCCAGTCTCTCTCTGCTCTTGCTCCAACCTCAGTAATGAAGGGGTTGGGGACACCTGCAGACCCCACCCTGATGGTGTCTGTCTGTCCCGGTCCCCACCTACCTGGGAAGTCATCCCACACCAGAAGTTGGAGTACGCTGCACGGGAGTCCAGCATCGGGGCCACCACCGTCTTGTTCTCAGCGATGAGAAGACTCAGAGTGTCAGGGTTGGTGATCAAGTTGTCACTGTCCACAAACTGCAAAAGGTCACCTGCTGTGAGCATGACCAGGCCCAGCTGGAGGTGTGGACATCCCATGGAGCCCTCGGCCCTCTCAGCACCTCTGTGGGGCTGCAGAGACGGCTCAGCAGTAAAGAGCACCGGCTGCTCTTGCAGAGGACCCGGGTTTGGTTCCCAGCGCCCACATGGTGACTCAGGACTATCCAGTTCCAGGGGATCTGACGCCCTCTTCTGGCCAGGCATGGGGTACAGACATACATGCAGGCAAATCATTCATTTATACACACTAAAAAAGGATAATAAAAATAACTGGGTTGTGAGGCTGGGTATGGCTCAGTGTGGTAAAGAGATTGGTGCACAGACGTAAGATGCCTGGGCTGTACAGCCCCTGTGGAGAAAGCTGTCTTGTATGCAGGGGTGTCGGCACTGGGGGAATGGAAACAGGAGCTGGACCAGTGGGTTCCAGCTTCAGAGAGAGTAACCCTGGCCATTAGGGTTGGGGGCGTGGCTGCCAGCCAGGCCTGGGCCCCACCCACCACAGGGAGCAGTGAGCTGTAATGACAGGGCAGTCCCACAGTTCATTACACATGCACCAATATCCCGAGTCCCGTTCCCCCCCGTGTCCGTCCCCGTCCCCCCTGCTTTAGCCACAGCCTGACCTGAGCAGGGACTGACTGGCCTTTTTCTATGTTCTGGCCACTGACCCACCGTCTAGTCACTCTGTCCAACTTTTTAGAACACTGTGATCAGCTGCCACCTGCACCTCCCTGGCACTCGGGACCAGGCTCCACGGCTCCCTGGAGTGTCCCCAGATGGGGACGTGGCTGCCCCTGGGGAGCTTTGGTATCAAGTGCTAGTCCTACCTAGTCCCTGCAAACACTAGATATTATGTGAGCCAGGGCAAGCCTGGCAGCACCCCCAAAAGTTAGAGAAAGACAAGTCTAACTTTCCATCCTAGGAAATGAATCCCAAAGAAGGGTTCAAACATGGCACCCATCACAGGAGCCAAAAAGTGAAATACACAAATGCCCCTGAGCAGAGGCATTTGTATGGAGGCTACAATTTGGAATATTACTCGGCCACCAAAAAGACAGACACACAAATTCTTGCTGATGTTAGGATGATCTTTTTGTACACTGTGTGAAGATGTCTCTGTTCTTTCTCACCTGCCTAAAGCATCTTCTGACTGGTTTAATAAAGAGCTGAACGGCCAATAGCTAGGCAGGAGAGGACAGGCGGGACTTCCAGGGAGATAGGAACTCTGGGAAAGAATCTGAGGTAGGAGATTTGCCAGTCAGAAGCAGAGGAAGTCAGACGTACGGTATTGAGGAGAGGTAATAAGCCATGTGGCAGAACACAGATTGATATAAACGGGCTAATTTAAGTTATAATAGCTAGCTGGGAACAAGCCTGAGCTATAGGCCCAGCTTTCATAATTAATAAGTCTCCATGTAGGGAAAGAAAGCCCCCTACACACTATAAAGTGGTTGAGGCTGAGTTTCCAGACACACAGGCCACACAGAGTGTGGTTCTAGGACAGGAAATGTCAGTCAGGGAGGGAAGCAGATCAAATCGGGCCGGGGAGGGAGGGCAGAGGGCACTTCAGGGGTGGAAGGCTCTGAAATAAAAGATGACTGTTGTAGCTAGAGTTTTCCTGCCTGGCCCACGGTCAGGACAAATCTGTGTCACCTGCCAGTCCCACAGCCGCTTAGATCCAACCAAGTAAACACAGAGACTTATATTGCTTACAAACTGTATGGCCGTGGCAGGCTTCTTGCTAACTGTCCTTATATCTTAAATTAACCCATTTCTATTAATCTATAAGTTGCCACGTCACGTGGCTCGTGGCTTACTGGTATCTTAACATGTTGCTTCTCATCACGGAGGCTGGCAGCGTCTCTCTGCCTCAGCCTTCCACTTCCCAGAATTCTCCTCTCTGCTTGTCCCGCCTATACTTCCTGCCTGGCCACTAGCCAATCAGTGTTTTATTTATACAGAGCGATATCCACAGCAGACTGTTGTACAAAGTGATGGCTAAATGCCAAAGAACTGTGCCCACTAAAAGGTTAACTTGGTGTTAGGTAAACTGCAGCTCAGTTAAACCACAGAGCTACAAAGTGACCTCATGGCAGGCAGCTGGGCTTCACTGCCCCAACACACACACACAACACCGACAGCTTCCGTAGGAAGAGGTCTAGCAACAGCGGGCCTTAGCCAGGTGCAACGGCACACTGTGGGAGGCCGAGGTGGGCCAGCCTGGTCTACAGAGGGTGTTCCAGGATAGCCAGGGCTACACAGAGAAACCCTGCCTCAGAAACCATAAATAAATAGCAAGCCTGGTATGATGGTGCATGCCTGCATCCCAGTACTCAGAGGCAGAGGCTGGTGGGTCTGTGAGTTTGAAGCCAGCCTGGTCTACAGAGAGAGTTCCAGGCCAGTCAGGGCTACATAATGAAAAGTTACATTTTAAAAAATTAGGGCTGGAGAGGTGGGTTTGTGGTTAAGAGAACTGGTTGCTCTTCCAGAAGACCTGGATTCAATTCCCAGCACCCACATGGCAGTTCACAACTGTCTGTAACTCTAGTTCTAGGGGGATCCGACACCCTCACACCAATGAACATAAAATAAAAT
>CABHPQ010142375.1:0-18306 GCA_902168405.1 Peromyscus aztecus
AGAGGAGCCCTGAAGGGCCACTGCCTTTGGTAGGCCACAATGGAGCTTGTGGCGGCAGCCTTCCTGATATGTGGCTCAAAAGTGGGCTAGAGATGCAGATGGGGGTGGATGGCTCAAGAGGAGGACAGACTCAGAAGAGGGGCCAAGCTGGACCACGAAGGAGACCACAAGGACCCTTATTGTAAAGGGACAGGCGTGGGAACTTCCAAGAGAGCTGAGGGAAGAGCAGCTAAATGGAGAGGTGAGGAGGCAGCAAAGCCAGAAATCTTGGAGAAAGTTCTAGAAGGCAGGGTAGGATGTGGCCCACCCTTGTAAACCATGTTATCTGGAGCCCTTGCCAGAGGTACCTGGGAGTCCCTTTCCAAAGCCCAGCATACTCCACTTCAGTTTATGGGGCTCCACAGTGCCCAGACCCTTGTCAGAGAGACACAGATGACTTCCTTTCTGGCCAGAAGCTGTAGTGTGGGGTCTTCCCTCCTCCTTTGGCTTGTCCAGTCTGACCCGAAGTGGACGGATCAAGGAGGACAGGGATGTAAGGATGCATTTGTCATATGCCCTCTGTGAGGAGCCTGGGGTTGGTTAGGCTTTCTAGGAACACTCAAGGACAGGGACAGGGTGGAAGAGTATGTGCCCTGAGTCTTGGTTTGGGTGGATCTAGTCCTCTCAAGAAGCAGATGATGAGGAGCTATTGGGGTAGAGGTTAGAGCTAGCCACAGCTGCTAACAGAGGTTTTGCTGCCACACTGGCCATGGCTGGCAAGCCAGGAGCATGGAGACCAGCCAGGGGTGGTGTCTGGTCTCTTTGCTTGCTGAGGCTGTCAGTTATTGCCTGGGTCCCTTTTTATTGTTACCTGGAGCATCCATCCAAGACCTGGCTGCATCGGGCTGCTGTGGTGTTTCTTGGGGCTCTGATATTACCTGAGTCAGACCTCAGATGTGTGGGGGGTGGAAGAGGGAGAGCTAGAGAGGGAGGGAAGGAGGGAGACCCAGCCTGCTGTGGGGTGGGGAGATGCTCTGCTGAAGCAGGACATGAGAGAGTTTAGGAATGGTTCCTGAAGTCTCTGCTGAGCCTCACACTGGGCTGCCTCTGCTCATCTAATCACTCTGGTGAAGTATGTGTGTCTCAGGGACTGGGTAGCCCTGTCTATCTATCAAAGAGTCTGTCAGATGAAGACAGTGAAGGAGACCCCCCTCACCTTGATTCAGCAGCAATGAGAGTTTGGGGGTTCTGCCTGCTTAGGAGAGATTTGGTGTCTTCCCAAGCTAGGGACCATTCCATGCTGTGGTGAGTGTACAGTGTCACATTTCCACGCTGGAAATGCTCTCTGGGGCAACAAAACTATGTCTTTGAATGCCAGAGCTCAGGGTCTGCTCTGAACTGCCTAGGCTGGCCTCATTGACAAGATGAAGGGCTGTGAGGGTCATGTCTAGGCCAAGAGTACTCATGGAGGGAGATGGGACCCAGGAACCACTTGGGAAACTAGAACCCTGTTCTCCTAATCGTAGGATGTGGGTGAATCCATCAAGTGCCTCCATGTCTCAGTTGCCCATCTTTGAACTGCACTATAGGACCTCCATTATGGAGTTGAGATGTTTCCTGTAAAGAGTATCTAGGGCCCCATTTATCATGAGTTCTGGCAGCTGTTGTCAGAGGGACTTTGTGTGCCTGTCGTAAGGCTGCCCCTGTCCTCTGAGGGTCCTGCTGTAGCACCTTTGCAGAGAGGTAGTGCATAGCCCGCCATGCACTGGGGGGAGGGTTCCTGTGATTTCTACTCAACACACCGTCTCCATTTCTTTCCATACACTTATTATAGCAAGAAAGCCTTTTGCTTGTTAGTTTACGTGTTACTTGTTTCTATTTTTATCAGTAGGTATAGTCCAGAGGGTGGGGCTTGGAGCCCCTTTCACATCGAATCCTTGAGTCTAGAGAAAATACGCCTTTGTTAGGCAAGTGCTTCTGAGGAGGCCAGGGAAGTCTTGCCCTGAGCCTGCGTACAAGCTTCTGGATGCCTTGAGTGAAAGCTGCAACTCAGAATCCTTGTCCCTCAAGAAAAGTCTCATTCCCCTTATTCCCCTCTGCATTTCTTCCCAGATTTCTTCATCCTTTGTCAGGGTCCCAGGAGTGGCCGTGCTCTGGACTCTGAACATGGAGGGAACTGGGCCTTGTTTCTTTCTCTGAAGACATACCTGTGAGGCACAGCTCCTGCAGGTCCAAGACCATGGGGTCTTAGTTCTCTGTAGCATCGCTTTGATTCCCTGTGTGGGCTACAGGGTCATGCTTCTCCGTAGCTTGGAGCCAGAGCCTGGAGCTCATTCTGGCCCATAGGGTTCTTAAGAGGCAGGGGGTTTCCAGGTTAGGCCTCAGGCTGAGAAGCTAATGGCCCTTTGCAGAGGGAATGCAAAATCTCATTATATTTGGCATTTTTTTCCCTGTGGTAAAAGACAGGATGGTGCCATGCACAGAACTGAAGGACCAAACAATGGACTGCAGGCCTGTGGCTGCTCACTAACCTTGCTTGAGAACAGGAAGCCATCCTCTCATTTGTAAGGCAGCTATGGAGCTTTAGATTGGGCAAATAACCTGTGAAGACTATCTGGGACCTCACTGGGAGAATGGGACCTAAACAGGCAAGACCTACCTGGTAGGTTATAGGGGGGAAACGAAATAAGTCACCCAAGAGCTTGGCAGGATGTCTTGTCCTTGGCCAGGTCTCAGTCCCTGCATTTGGCCTGAAAGACAGTCACATGAAAACCTCGTACACGAATCCTTGAGGAGGGAGCCGGTTCAGAGAGGGTTAGGAGGCCCGTGGGCCTAAGTTGCATCTTCCATGGTTTCTAAAAGATGGTTGACAAGAATGTGTAACTTACTCTGATGAGACACCTGACAGAGGCTGGGCAGTGGTGGCACACGCCTTTAGTCCCGGTACTTAGAAGGCAGAGGCAGGCGGATCTCTGTGAGTTCAAGGGCAACTTGGTCTAGAGAGTGAGTTCCAGGACAGCCAGGACTACACAGAGAAACCCTACTTCAGAAAACAAAAGAAAAGAAGAGATACCCAACAGAGCCCCTCAGGGAAGGAAGGATTTATTTTGCCTTATCATTTGGGAAGGCACATTCCACCATCGTGGGAAGGCACAGCAGTAGAGCCCCGTGTCTGTGGCAGCAGAGTGTGCCGGGCTGCTTGCTCACATCATGGTAGACCCGGAAGGACATAAGAGAAAGAGACAGCGACAGAGACATAGAGAAAGTACACTTGGGTTGGGAGCAGGGTCAGGCTATAACCGCTGAGACCTTCCCTTCTCCCTCTCTACCATGACCCATACTTTCCAGCTAGGCCACACCTCCTCAAGGCTCCACAATCTCCCTCAATAGCGCCACCTGCTGGGACCAAGTGTTCACACACATAAGCCCATGGTGGACGGTTCACATTCAGATTACAGTAGGAGCTGGAATGGGAACTGTTGGAAATTACCTAAGGGGAGGGAGTGACTCCTGGGCTGGGGTCAGCAGCAGTCAAGGTCAAGTGCCCCGACAAAGTCTAGATAGGCTTGCTCAGACTGCACGGTGTGGTGCTTGGCCCTTTAAGACTCAAACGCAAGTCGTAATTATGATGCTGTGCACGTCTTCTGGGTCTGTCTTGCTGGTCTGGCCACCACTGGACAGGGTCACTTTCAAGGACCTATCAGGAAGGCAGGGCTCATCTTTGCGGAACACGCACTGAAACATGCTCACAGATATCCAAACTTTATGTAAGCCCCTGGGCCCCAGCAGGGTTTTTTAAAAAACCTGCTTCTCTGAGTTGGACCTTCAGCTGAGGGTCCTGGTTTGGATTCTGTCTGCCACTTCTGATGGTCTGGGTCTTTGAAACTAGGGCCAGTCCCTTCTCTGGTCTCTTATGACAGCCATAGGTGAATAATGCCTGGACCAAGTGGCTGGAGGGGACAGCTAGGAAGCCAATGGCTCAAGAATCACCAAGTTCTGCTGTCTCTGAGACTGGTTCCCGCTGGTGACATATTAGAGAAGAATCCACGCAGTGAGCCACGGCCCTCTTTTGTGGCTTTGCTGCTGGCACTGGGTCAAGAGAACTGGCACTGACTACTGGGAGCAAAGGTGAAATCTGGACGCATTTGCCTGGCCCAGGGGGAAAAGCGTATCTAAGGAGGGCCGGAAGAGGTCCGTAGGCCCCTGAGCTGCTATGTGGCTGTGGCTGCTGGCCTCCATCCAGAAATCCATGCTAAAAGTAGATCCACACACATTTCTGGGCATTATTTAGCACTTAACTATCAAGAGAGCCGCATAAATTTTTTACAGGGACAGCCTGAGGGCACCCATAGCCAGTGTGAACACCAGCCCAGTCCCCGGGTCTGGAGGCATTCGTCTGTGCATGAGGGTCTGGGATGGGTCACTGGGAGTGGATGGCTCCTCCTGAAGTTCTTTTCTCAGCAGCAATTAGCTGGATATGGAAAACTCGTGAGAGGCGGTGGTGACACGTGGCATGGTCACCGTGTGATGTGGCGACTGAGAGGCAGGGCCTGTGTGACATGGTGACGCTGTGATATGGTAACGCCAAGACACAGCAAGAGTAGGGTGGTGACAGTGTGACGTATGACAGAGGGTAGCCATGGAGGTGACATTGGTGTGATGAGGCGGAGACGCTATCTCATAATGACACTGTGACTTCCTGACACGTGGCATGGTGACTGTGAGAGGTTTGATGCTGAGACACATCAAACTGTGTCTCTCTCCCCGCCCCCCACAAAAAGAAAAAAACAACTGAGACTCTCCCAAGTCATCTGCAAGATCTAGATTCCTATGGGTCAGAGTGTCGAGAACCCCTGCTGGACAAGCTGACCTGCATTGCCTCTCTTTGGGTCGCAGCTCTGGCTAGGCAGCTCCACCCTCTGGTCTGGCTGTCTTAGTTCTCTGCTGTACCCCTGGAACTCCCTAAGAGCCTGGCAGCAACAAGAGAGGCACTGCTGGTCCTGGCAGGAGGAGGCTGCTTTCTGGCAAACTCCATAGAGAGTCTGTGGTCCCTGGTCACAGCACAGTGCGGGTGTGATGTTTGCACAGATTTGCTTCCTGACTGTGGGAGACCCTGCACCTTGGGATCTGGGGCTGGGCAGGGGAGCATAGCAACAGAGGGTGTGAAGGGGAATCTCTGTCGTCCCCTGCTTGATCCCAGCACCATGTGATTGCAGCTGACAGTACAGCCTCTGTTTCCAGCTCCTGCATGTGTGCGCACACACACATGTGATGTAGGTATGTATGTATGTATATGCTTGCATAGGTGTGTTCACCTGTGCATGTGTGTCAAGGACAGTGGCTGACTTTGTGTGTCTTCCTTCAGGTGTCTCCACCTTATTTTTGAGCCAGGATCTCTGACTGGACCTGGGGCTTGCTGTTTTGATTAGAATGGCTGCCTAGACAGCCTAGGGGATTTACCTGTCTCTGATACCCAAGACATGCAGATGCTGGGGATTGAACTCAGGTCCTCATGCTTGCATGACAACCACTTTACCCACTGAGCCCTCTCCCAGCTCCAAACAGATTGTTTTGAGACAGGGTCTCAAAGTTGCTGTGTAGTTCAGGGTGCTCTTGAACTTCCCAGCCCCCTGCCTTCACTTTCTGAATGCTGGGATTACAGGACTGCATGTGTGCTGCTGTTACTGGCTTCGGCAGTGCTGGGATTGAACCCAAGGCTTTGCACATGCAAGACAAACATTGTACCAACCGAACTACAACTCCAGCCCTTTCCTGATTTTTATGAATCCAGGCTTTCCAGGTGCAGAATATTTTGACTTTGACATCATCCTCAGTCTGAGGTGAGCTTTCCTACCTTCTGAAAGCCTCACCCTGGGGTTCTCATCACTCCGATGGCATGCTCTGAAGGCTGTCTCAGTTTCCCCATCCATTGAACGGGCATTACTGTAGTGTCTGCTCCCTCTACCTCTTACTGCTCTCAGGAAACCCATCATAGCAAAGCGCATACATAGTGCAGTTAGTGCCCGAGAAATGCCAATACGAGGAGGCTACTGCAGGGGGCGCCCTCACCCCCAGCTCGTGCTCAAGCATGGCAACCACAGCTTCTGATCTGAGATCAGTGCAAGGCATTGGAGCCCAGGTCAAGGGGGAATGAAACCCTTGAAGTTCAAGGCTTAATAACCTTGTCTCTGGTCATCTGCTATCCAACCACTGTTTATTTCAGCCGACTGAAAATGACCCCAAGACACTGAATGAGCATTAAGAAGTACTCAACCATATTAATTCAGGGTTCAGAGGCAGCAAGACCTGCTTGGTCTCACATTTCTAATGCTGCTGGTGACAACAGTGAGTGTCTAAGGGGCGCTCACTATTGCCCCTGGACCCGACACAATCTTTATTATTCATCCAGAGTTTATCACCATGGCAGCATGGTGGGCTGGGTTCTGTCATCTTTATCTGTATTTGACAGGCAAGAGCTCTGGGGTTCAGAGACTAAATGACTTGCCGAGGTCTCCTTTGCCCTCTCTGCTGTCTTCTCAGGAGGCTGGTCACCTGGGAGTACGGTGGTTGGGAACAGAGACAGCTCCTCCCTGTGCATGTTACACACAGGAGCCTTCCTGAGTTCTGCACATTCTTGGCTGCAGGCAGGGCCTCTCTTTTCCATTGCACTGGGTCCATTGGGTCCCAGGGGAGCTAGGTCATCATTACTAGGGAACACTTGGGCAGCCTGTGTCCCTGCCAGCCATAGTCAGTCCCATTGCCACTGCTCTGAGCTTGATTCTGTGGCTTCAGCCTCCCCAGGCTCGTGTGGCCTGAAAACAGGCTGGGGAGAGCAGTTGTGGCATGCAGCTTGCTTCTCTCTGGGAGCTGCTCAGCCCTAGGAGGGCATTTGCAAGAATGTGCTAGAGGAACACAGATGTTTTGAGAGTAAACACTAGATGCAGAAAGCATGCTTGGCGAAGTCATGGGAAAATAGGCAGGTCACAGCACATAAGCATGGTCACGGAAGAGGCGCAGAGACAGGATAAAGGCTCTTCACGGCTCTTTAGACCTGCCCTGTCCCTGAGCTGCCATGAAAACCCTCCTCATAGATGGTCACTCAGGTGTAAAGATCTATAATGGGGAAATTGAAACGACCTTGACAGAGTATGGATTTCTTTTGGGGGGCGTGGCTTGAGACAGGGTTTCTCTGTGTAACAGTCCAGGCTGTCCTGGAACTCACTTTGTAGATCAGGCTGGCCTTGAACTCCCAGAGATCCACCTGCCTCTACCTTCTAAATGCTGGGATTAAAGGTGTGTGCCACCACCCCTTGGCTAAGGATGAATTTCATACAATAGCCCCCTCCCAAGTTTCCACCGCCATGAGTAGAGCAGCAAAGAAACTTTCTTGAAGTCTGTACTCAAGCATGAGGTCAGAATTCTGTGTGTGCATTAATTAGACCAGTCATGTCCATCTCCGAACATGTTTCCTGATCCCAATAATGGTGTGCTAAGTGATAACTACAATAGCCCAGAAGCAAAAGTGCACACAGTGGGGGCCTCGAGGGCCTGTGAGTGGAAGTGGCCATATCAGTGTTTATCTCAGTTATGAGATTGTTGCCACCTAGCACTCGGGAGGGGTGTGTGATGTGAGTGGGGACCCTGGAGCCCATTCCACTCAGAAGCTATGGCCAACCTTGTTTGGGCAACTGCTGGTATGCATGAGGGCGTCTGTAACCTCACCCAGCATCTGGGAATGGTAGAGGGGCCTGTCCTGCTCACTCCCCATAGTTACCCGAACACATTTTGACCACTCACAGCCGTCAATCAGAGAATGAACACATGATGTGGGGGACTTTCGGCAGAGTCTTATGTGTATGCATCAGTCATCTTGACCCTCCCTTCTTCCTTGGTCTTCTTCAGCTTGATTTGGAGACTGGCGGGTGTGCTTGGTGTTGTTCAACTGGGCCAGGGGTGGGAAACTGTTGGCTTATAACTGAGCCTACTTCCCACTGGAGCTCCCCTTGCAAGGTTGGTGAGCCTCGTGGGGCTCTGGTCTCCTTTAATGAGGGGGTTATATGTGAACTCCACCTGAGGTAAAATGGACAGGAGGCACTATGCAATAGTCCAGGTGGATTGATGAGCTCAACAATGGCCCTCAGTCAGTTTTCAAAAGGGAGGTGTGATGGTTTCTGGGCAGGGGGCAAGGGGCTGTACTCACAGTGACTGCCATGGACTCAGTTATGTCCCCTACCTCCATATGGTGAGGTCCTAATCCCTTGTGGGAGGGATTGATTAGTTTAGATGAAATCATGGGCTGGGGTCCTCGTGGGAGAATCAATGCCCCTCAAGGTAGACACACTAGGGAGCCTGCTCTCCTCTCCTCCACACAGGGACCCATTGAGAAAGCTGTAGTCTCCACCATGAGTGGCCATGTTGGCACCCCGACTTTAGAGTCCCAGCTTCCAGAACTGAGAGAATAATACCTGTTGGTTAACTCCCCATCTCTGGTATTTAGTTAGGCTGCCTCAACTGACCAAGACAGGAACCAGGAGGAAAAGAATGACTTGGGCTTTGGCACTGAGGCTTTTGGCTGCTTCTCTGAGAGGCCCAAGTTACTGTCTTCCCTCCGTGTCTACTCTGTAGTCTGGTGCCCTCTTGGATGATGACCTGTCCTTACAGACACAAGTGTAGGATGTTGCCAGATGTTAGCCTAGCGTGAAGGGTCTCTTGGTGACCCTGTTCCCTGAGCAGGGAGTCTGAAGTGTTACGCAGGGCATACTGCTTACTTGAAAGGACTGACCTGCCTCTATTAGTGTGCCTCACGCCTTTGCAAAAAAAAAAAAAAAAAAAAGAAAAGAAAAAAGATGGTAGCGCCTGTATGGATCTATTATACTCCACGATATATACAGTTGCCCCTTTATGGCATATTAATTAGAAAAAAATTAATGCAGTTTTTGGTAAGACTGAAAAGTTGGGTAACATGATTCTTCCAACTTTCTTGCTCTTTTCAAAATGTTCTTGGTTCTAAAAGGCACAGGAGTGGATGGTGGAACAAAGCCATTCACCTTGTGGCCAGGACTTGAGAAAAGGAAGAAGGGAGATGGACAGGGAGAGGAAAAGGGGAAGGCGGAGGGAGAGACAGAGAGGGTAGGGTCTCATAAATCCCTTGAAGGCATAACCTGAATGATTTAAACCTTCCTCTAGGTTCTCTAGATCCTTAAAGCATCTCTGACCTGGGGACCAAGCCTGTGACACAGGGGACCCTGGTGGGGTCATACCAGATCCAAACTATAGTAGTTATGGTGGGTATGTTTTTAATATGTTGCTGCATATGACTCACTCATATTTTGCTGAGGAGTTTCACACCTGCTGATGAGGGATTTTTTTTTCTCTGCCCTCTAGTTCTGAGAACAGGGCAATGCTGGCACCATAGTGTGGGGTGGGAACTTTCTCTGCGCTTCTGTTTCCTGGAAGTGACTGAAGAACCAAGATGTTTATTTCTTAAATGTTTTGTAGAATTCAATGAAACCATCTGTGCTTGCTTCTTTTATGGAAGTTGTTTTTCTTAAATTATGCATTGAGTTTCTGTAGTGGTTACAGGACTATTCAGAAGACTATTTCATCTTGGATGAGTTTTAGCAGGTCCTTTCCTTAGGCATCATCCCATTTCATCACTGGGGATTGTTTGTGCCTGAAGATGTTCCTCGTGTTCGTTTTCTTTATTGTCTTTTTCCTGTCTGCAGGCTTTGTGGTAGTTTTCCTTCTTTCATTTCTAATGTGGGCAATTTGTATTTTTTTCTCTTTAAGAGATTTTAATCTCCTTACTATTGTGTGGTGTGTGTGTGTGTGTGTGTGTGTGTGTGTGTGTGTGTGTGTGCCATAATGAACCTGTGGAGTTCAGAGGATAACTTTGTGGAGTCAGTTTTCTCCCACCCCGACGTGGGTTCCACTAGATTGAACTCAGGGCACCAGGCTGCCACAGCAAGCGCCTTTACCCACCGAGGCAGCTCTCAGGCCCGTGCTCTCCCTTTTCTGTTTTACTTTGTCTTTCTTGCTGAGATTGATCCATTTTATTGATCCTTTCCAAGAATCATCATTTGGTCTCACTGATTTTTCTCTTGGTTTTTCTGCTTTGGTGTCGCTGACGTCAGCTGCCTAGGGGTCCCTTCTGCATCTACTGTCTGTCTGTCCTTCTTTACCCAGTTTCATAGGGTGGAAGCTAAGTTACTGACCTGAGACCTTCCTAACGGCTGTTCAATGCCTTCTGGTCGACTTCCTCCATTACTCTGGGTATGTTTTCACTGCATGATTTTCCTTTTAGTTTAGAAACACATTTTTCTGCTTCTTTGCAGATATAGCAATTTTTTTTTTTTACTTAATTTTGCTTTATTCAGGTTCTTCTTTGTGTGACACCAAGAGTATTCTTTCCCAACGAGCTGACCTGCCATCTACTTCTCACTCTTCAGATACCACTCTCCCTCCATCCTCAAGACAGGATTCACTGTGTTTCTCAGGCTGGCCTCAAACTCCTAGAGTGCCGGGTGCCATTGTATCCCCATCTCAGTGATGTGGAAGCTGAAGTTTGTGGGGAGGGGAAAGCAACTCACCCCACATTGCACAGCTTATAAGTGGTAAAGATTTGAACCCGTGTGCTCTGGTTTCGGGACCACACTATCTTGCAGGAAATACCTTCCTCATCATGGACTCAGATAATCGGGAGAGAGGAAGGAACGGAACGACTCACTTCCCTTTTTTCAAGAAACGGAACAGTGTCCTGAGGGGCCCCACAGACTTCGACTTTTATTCACACTTGCGCTAACAGATAACTTTTATTTTGGTAATTATGAAAAAGCAGCTGTAACTTTAGAGCTGGAAGAAAGGATAGTGGTTACTGGGAACGTTTACCACACTTTATATATGAAAAACTGAAGACCCAGAGAGGTCAACAATCGTCTGGAGAAGTGACGTCACACAAGACCGGCTCGTGTTAAGCTTGCAGTTAACTAAAATTCCCGATTGTGCAGCACAAGGTCTCTCCCAAGTGACCTGGGATTTTGTCTTCCGAACAGAACTGGAATGAGGACAAAGATCCAGAGGTCCACTGACACCCAAAAGAGCATCTAAGATAAAATTGGGCTGGCTGGGCATGCTCAGCTATTTGGGAAGCTGAGGCAGGAGGATTACTTGAACCTAGGAGTTTGAGGCCAGCCTGAGAAACACAGATATAGCAATTTTAAAATATATTTATTCTATGTGTGTGTGTGTGTGTGTGTGTGTGTGTGTGTGTGTGTGTGTGTGTGTGGTGTCCCTGCATGTATGTCTGTGTATCATGTGTGTGCCTGGTACCTGCTGAGTCGGAAGACAGTGTCATAGTCCCTGGAACTGGAGTTATGGTCTGTTAGTCACTGTGTGTTGGTCAGGTCCTCTGGGAGAGCAGCAGGTGCTCTTGACCACTGAGCCATTTCTCTAGCCCCAAGTATCCGAGTTTAAACCAGTTCTCCAAAGTGCTTTTTCTCCTCTATAGCTTCTCTTTCATTGCCTTTATTCTCGTGGTTTTCTGGAACTCTAGTGAGAAGTTTGTTCGCTGTTTCTTCCTGTCCTTATTTTTCCTTCTTTGCCACATCCTGGATACTATGTTTCCCTCGAGGCTATTAATTACCTCTCCAGCCTTGTCTAATTTCTATCCCATGGATTTTATTCAATTCCCTTTTCAAATTCAAATCTGTCAAGTCTCTCTTAATAGTATAATCATTAATATTCAAAGTTTTGTCTTTTTTAAAAAAAATCTTGACAGTTCCATACGTGTGTGTGTGTGTGTGTGTGTGTGTGTGTTTTGTTTTTTCAATACAGGGTTTCCCTATGGAGCCCTGGCTGTCTTGGAACTCACTCTGTAGACCAGGCTGGCCTCGAACTCACAGAGATCTGCCTGGCTCTGTCTCCCGAGTGCTGGGATCAAAGGTGTGCGCCACCACTGCCCAGCATCCATACATTTATATAATGCATTTTAGTCACCTCATCCTCACCCCCACTTGTCCACTTTCTATCCTGCTTGAACCTTCTCAACAAGTCTCCTCCGACTCTCCTGTCTTCTTTTTGCTCTGAGTTAGTGCTTCTCCTGAAGCAGGGACAACTTATCAGTGGCTATACCACTCAAGACAATGACACCCTTCCCTCCAACAGACATTAATTGCCAGCTGTCCTTTGGGGAGGGATGGGGCCTCATGGGTTTCTCTTTCTTCCATGAGGAAACGCTGAGGGTCCCAATCTTGTGCCAGTCTTCTGCAGATAACCACAGATAATCACGAATACAATGGCTACATTTATACACCTGACACAAGATTATATTTGGTGACTAACAATTCCCATACTGAACATTTTGGTGTCTTCATTCTCCTAGATGCCATTTCTTTTGATTCTTTACATGCCAGTCTGTAATTTTGGATTGTGAGGATTTGGCCGGGGTGAGTGGCATGCTTATAGGGAACATTTGCATTTTCTTCTTCCACTCCCTTAGGTTACATGTGATGCAGCTTTTAGTGTCTGAGGATAAGACAGGAGTCCAAAACAAGAAAATTTCTTTGTTGTCTGCTGGTAGATTTTTTTTTTCTAATCCAGCCCTTCACCGAAGATGAGGTCTTTCCAGGGTCCTGGTTGCATGTCAGGGCCCCTGTATGGGTCCCAAAGTTTCCTTTCCATTCCCATATGGTTCTCAACATCCTTAATGATGTCCACAGTGTTCTCAAAGTGGCTGTGGCAACCTCACCATTATTCTGGTTTCATTATCCTTTTATATTTGGTTCTTAATTAATTGTGAGCTCATTTGTGTAGGTGTGATGATTAATACTAATTGTCATCTTGACAGAATTACCATGTGTCTTAGTTAGGTTTTCTATTGCTGTAAAGAGACACCATGACCATGACAACTCTTATAAAGGAAAACATTTAATTGGGGCTGGCTTACAGTTTCAGAGGTATAGTCTATTATCATCATGGCATGAAGCATGGCGCTGTGCAGGCAGACATGGTGCTAGAGAAGGAGCTGAGAGTTCTACATCTGGATCCACAGGCAGCAGGAAGAGACTATGAGCCACTAGTCTGGCTCAAGCTTGTGAGACCTCAAAGTTTGCCCCCAGTGACACACTTCCTCCAATAATGCCACATCTACTCCAGCAAGGCCATGCCTTCTAATAGTGCCACTCCATGTGAGCCTATGGGGGCCACTTTTTTTTCAAACCACCACACCATGAAAACAAACCTCTGGGCTTGTCTGTGAGGGAGTTTCTAGATTAGGTTGTTTGAGGTTGGAAGACTCATTCTAAATGTAGGTGGTACCATTCCATCGGCTGGGGTCTCAGACTTTTCACTGCCCAGGGGGCCAGCCTTCAGCAGCACAGGGCTCAAGAGGAATCCACAAAGTTGGCATGCTAGACTTTTTTTTTATCTGAGGGGGTTAGGGGAAAAGACACTCACACACTGTCTAGATGATTTCCTTCTTTATTCTTCTTCTCTATTCTTATTCTGTATTCTGTACTCTCTTTTCTTATCTCTATCCAGAAATGTCCCTTCTGTCTCTCTTGATGTTTTCCTTCTCCTCTCTCTATTCTTTCCCTTACAGCTCATATACCCCAGCAAAATCTTTCAAGCAATATAAAAATTACAATGTGGTTACATTCCATTTTTTAAGTGAATAATTACAATGAATACAAGTAAAAAAACAGCACATTTTCCATATTCCTTAACATGATTAAACATTTTATGTATTACAGGTGAAAAACAAATTATCCCAAGAACCCATGTACATTCATACCCAAGCAACTTGTTATAGGTTAACAGTGTAGGCAAGCAAGGTATTCTTTTACTGGCAGACTGTGTTTTGTGGTTACAGAGAAAGGACCAATCACTTCACTATTTATCTTGAAAGGTAATCTTATAAGGAATCTTAAAGTAATCATAAATCTAAACTTTTGTATACGAAAAACAATCAGTCAACTCTACTTTCAATCTTTAGGGTAGATATCCACTCATCAATAGTTTTTTATATCAGGAGATCAAGGGCAGAAATAGGTACAAGGAATTAATCAATTAATCATGACCCTTGGTCATCAACCAATCCTAGCAAGAAAGGCACGTCAGCTAATGATAATTGGGCTGCTTTGTTCTTATTCCCTGACCTTAAAGAATTCCTCACTCAACTATGTCTGTTTCTAAAACTTAAGATTGTCTTCTTGGGTTTTTCACCTCAAAGCTATTTAACTTTAAGTTATTTTCAAAGCTTTGTTTCAGCTACGATGCACTCTGAAACCTGTGAACACATCTCCCAACATTAAGATGAAAAGAACTAAAGCTAGCTAGGCTATTGGGACTCAATTGTTTTTCTTAATCATTAACCTAAGGCACAGCCCATACGGCTCCTCCATAGAAACTCATGTGTTCTAGCTGTGCGACACTTCCATGTTTTAATTTTTGTCGTCAAAACTCTATTTAAACTAACATTATTATTATCAATTAGACAGTGTAGCTTAAGGAGAAATCATCTTCATAATAATCCACAGGTAAAAATGCCCAGTAAAACAGGGTGTTTCCACGAGATAAACACACTACATTGTAGGCAATGGGGATCTCCCCACACCCATTCACGCCATGCCAGAAACCAGAGAAAGATGGCAGCGGCAAACATGTGAAGGCACAGCCGAAGCAAAAGACATTCTGGAGTCTGTGGTCTCGGGGCCTTGCCTATCTGAGATTCGCCCACCAGTGATTCTCCTCCTGCTGGGCTGGCACCTGAATTTCGGTTACCACCTGCTGCTCCTCTGACATGGACTCAATAAAAAAGGAGAATGGGAACTGAGTACCAACATGCATCTCTCTGCTTCCTCGCTGCAGATACCATGTAACCAACTGCTTCAAGCTCCCGCCACCGTGCCATGCCTTCCCCGCCACAAGGGACAGTGCCCTCAGACTGTAAGCCACACAAACCCTTTCTTCATTAAGCAGCTGTTTTTGGCCATTTTGTTGCAGTGATGGGAAAGCTAACACAGTAAATAAAGGGTGCTTTATTTTAAGTGGAACTTTTGCGAAGATGTGTTCATCTTGTAGCATTGCCACAAACCAGATGGTTCAACACAGAGGAACGTATTCCATTCCACTCTCTCTGAAGTCAGGCTATCTGCAGGGCCAAACATTCTCTGAAGACTGATGAGGACTCTTCCTGCCTCCTCCTAGTTTCTGGCTGCTACTGACCACGTTTGGCATTCCTTGGCTTGTGACTGCGTCAGTCCAATAACTACTTAGTCTTCACAAGGCCCTCTCCTCTGGGTCTGGGTCCAAATCTCCCTTTCCTTGTAAGGACATCAGTGATTGTTGTGGGAAGGTCTTTTTGTGTGCTGTGAATATGGGTTGCTACCATTGGTTAATAAAGAAGCTGCTATGGCCTATGGCAAGGCAGAATAGAACCAAGTGGGGAATCCAAGCAGAGAGACAAGCGGAAGGGAGGTGGAGTTGGCGGGGACGCTGAGCACTGCTGGGGTAGCAAGATGTAGTGGAACACAGGTAATGCCACAAAGCCATGTGGCAAAACGTAAATTAATAGAGATGGGTTGACATAAATTGTAAGCGCTAGTTAAGGATATGCCGGAGCCATAAGCCAAACATATTGTAATTAATATAAGCCTCTGTGTGTTTACTTGGGACCAAGCAGCGGTGGGATACAGGAAAGCTTTGAGCTACAAGTGACTGTATTTGGACATCACACTAATTAAGCACAATCTCAATACATTTTGATCAAATAAAAAAATGTACTTTCCAGTAATACTCCAGGTCCTATGGAGTCATGAACTTTGGGAGGATGTGATTCAACATAGCACAGAGGGTCTCAGAGTCCCTTGTCTGCCATGATAGCAGAAATTCAAGTCCTTGAGGGCAACCCCTGGCCTCCTGGAGGCACTGGGGCTTGTTGGCAGCTGATCTTATGAATGGACTGAATTCTGAGAACAAGGCTACACCCACATAAAGACCCTACCAGCCTAATTGACAGACAAGAGCTTCTGTGACTATGGAGAGCTGAAATGTCCCAGGTCTGGAGCCAAATTATCTTGGGCTGTCTTTAGCCACCTTAATAACCAATTATTGCCAGAGATGACCTAACATCCTTGGACTATTCACACCTTTTGGAATGTTCAAACAAGATTACTGACTTTCACCAAGCCAGGCTGAGAATGTTATCAGATACCATCTGAGGCCTAGATCCCAGATTTCCCAGCTTTGCCATAACCTGCCTGCCAGATGTTTCTGGCAATGTGTTTTAAAAATACATCGATTCATGACTTTCTTTGTTCCGTCACTATAGAAACTTCACGAAAATGGTTATCACATTGGAACGTGGTATTGGGGTAACCTGTATCTGTTCCAGGGACACAGCCACTCAGACTTGGCTCCAGAATAAACTATCACTTATTCCTTTTGAGGTGAGAGCTGTTTTGGGGTTGGTAGTCTGTTGACATATCTGGCTAGAAGGCAAGACTGGGTTTTGGGAAGTGAGGTCATATATCTGTGTGCTGATTGGGATGGTTCTTCCTGCCTGTAAACAGAGAGAGTAGCCCCCTGGTCAATCACACAGGGGCCCCAGTTGCCAACAGGCACTGGAAGAAACAAGGTCTGGGTATCAGAGTTTCAATCAATAGCAGCTCTGAGCTTTGTGGATGGAATGTGTGGTTAAGCAAATATGCAGTAGAGAAAAAAATTCTAGAAGCCACAAAAGAGGTAAAGTGTAAAGCGCTGGTGTGTTCATTGCTTCCTGGACTCTGTTCACTTTGCTTTCCTTGTGGGTACACATGCATGGTGTAGGGCTGTCCCTCAGGATACAGGCTCCTTGGCCTCTCCTTGAGCCCTGACCATGAGACCTGTCATCTACCAGGTCTATGGAACTCTGGCTTGCTGAGGATTATGTATTATACCAAAAGGAGGCTTTGGGAACGCATAGCCAAGAGGTGAGCCTCATGGCCATGCCAGGGTCAAGAGCAGCCAGTCTAGTCAAGGCCAAGTTGGAACTTCTTCTCAATGTTGGGGTTTGGGAGAACCCCTTCCCTCCATCCTCCAGGACCCCAGTGCTCTGCTTGACCTATTACCTAGTCAAGTCCTGTGCATAGGGCTAGCCAGTGGGGATGAAAAGCCATGTAGGCAAGGAGAGAAGAGGAAATGGGATGCTAGGAAGACAATGGGGTGGGGCTGGATATGCTGGGATTAAGTAGGAAGCAGGGACTGACCCTTCTGCCCATTCAAGCAGTGCTCATCCATATCAAGGGAGATTTGGGGAGAAATAAATGGTCCCCAGGTACTATACTGCTGTGTGTGTTTAACAGCCTAATGGGAGGCTTTGGGGAAGGCCATAGTCCCTTCCTTGTGAACTTTGGAGAGGATCATCTACTCCCCAAAGAGTTGTGGAAGGAGTGCTTTGAGCCCAGCAAGGCTCTGGGATCTTAGCTGTCTAGAGATTAGTTTCTGGCCCCCAGAGCTCATAGCAGGCCTTATTTTACGAGTCTTCACATGGTTAGTTTCATGGAAACTTGCTGTGGTTGGACCTCTCTTAGCTCCTGTGAATACCTAAAGCAAGGGAGTGCCCTGGCATTCCCCCCGCCATGTCTTATTAATAGCATTAATTAACTTCAGACAACATTTCAACATTAATTCCAGATGGGGAGCATGAAGCGTGCTGGCAAATTTTGGCCCCCTAGGACTCTTTCAGCTCACTCATCACGGCTGAATATGGATAGAGTCCATAACTTTGGGCTTTCCAGTTGGAGGAACAGTCTTGCTTCCATTCCTTCAGGAGGCTCAGGTAGGCAGGGGGTGATGCTGCTTAAGCATGTTCTCCTCAGGTGGACACTGCTGGTCCTTCTGCTGGAGGGTTTGTGTGACCTGCTTCGACCCCTATGCTGTGATGCAGTTCTGCTTAGCCAGCTCCTGTCCAGGTAAGGCGGGTGTCCTGCCTTCTTGTGCCCAAAACGAGACACCCTGAGGGGTAGATGGACAGACCATTCTGCCTGTGTTTTTCTTGGCTGCTCAACTTGGTTGTGTATTAGGAGAGATGGAAACGTTGCCTATGGCAACCTCTGAATGTTGGCTGCTGTTGCATTTCGCATGAACTGTTTCCAATAGTCTTGTGGTGAACTTGGCTTGTAGTCTTCAAAGTTATCAGTGAATTCCATCTGGGCAAAGTCATGGAGTCCACCTTGGGGAACTGGGGGCTATAGAGATAGCCTTGCTGGCAGGGCTAGACCATTCTCTTTAAGTCTAGAGGGTATGGAAGAGTGATGAGCTGCATCCACACATAGGAGAGAGGCAGGACCT
>CABHPQ010142377.1:0-32097 GCA_902168405.1 Peromyscus aztecus
TATATATAAATCCAAGTCTTTATTCTTGCTTAATATCTTATAAATATCATGCCTTTGGTGACTTATATTTTATTTTGTGTTTTGTGATTTATATATATATATATATATGTATATTATAGTATGCTGTAGTATAATATATAAATATATATTTAGTATAGTCCATTTTATCCCTTCCCCTTTCACTGATACCTTCCTAGCTCTGCCATACATATTCTAACCACCCATGATATACAAGACATTTTTCTTACCTATTACTGTTTACAGAATATTTAATCTATTCTTATCATAACTTGTCACACATTTGATTCCTGCATGCCTGGAAGTCTCTGAGTATTCCTTGAAAATATGATTAATGCCTCTTTCCTCTGCTATCTGTAGCACTGAATAACCCAGACAGGACAAAACATTCTCAAAATGAAGGACTTCAGCTGTAGATTGACTCAGTGCATTCTTGAGGGTCACAAGTCTGAGCTTTGCTCATAGCCTTCCACAGTTTTCTACATACAATCTACTTACAACTCTGAAACCTTTATAAAACCACATTTTTGCCATCAATTGGAGACAGAGTTAATCCAGTCTCAGAATAGCTAAGGAGGACAAGAGGCTCACAACACTTCATTGAGAAGTTGGCTTGGAGGCATGAATATCTTCACTGATATATACATCACTGCTACTTGATTTTAAAACTAGCTACAGATGGGAAATCTGAAAATAAATTATTCAATTATTATATTTAAACATAAGTTAAAATTCTGGATGAGGGGGTTGCATATTCATTTAAGATGAGTATTTTATTTGACTTTATTAAGGTGAGCGACAATGAAATTATTTTTCACAAAACAAATCATATACTAGTTTTACATCCAATTTTATAAAGTTGTTCTTTGTGTTTTTAAAATAAAAATTGAAAGGGATCATCTCATAACTCATTGATCTACAGATGAGTTGTATCAATCTATGAAACTCTGAGTGTGTTTCTGAACTCTAATCATGTTCAAGCAGTTGAAGTAAACTAGATAATGCTTTTGATTCCCTGAGGACCTCACGACACGAGGTCAGAAAGTTTGTGCTCCACAAGTTAATTTACATTTACTGATAAACATTTCTAGAAAGCTCTTGATGAAAATACATAGACTAATGCATAGTGTGAGATTATTTTAGAACAGGAAAAATTATATATACTCAAGCATGTACATCTTGAATAAAGAAAATTTTGATACAGTTAGCAAAAGTGAGGTTGACAGAGACAGAGATGATCTTGCCTCTGATAGGGTTGGATATGGTAGAAAGACTGACATATATATATATATATATGATAGATAAAAGAATGATAGATGATAGATATACAAATGAGGTAAATGTATAAGTGATGAATATATAGGTTACAAATAGATAAATATACTAGAGACAGATAATAAGTAGATTGACGGGAGGTATATTATATTAATATTAGTAGTGATAATAACAGCAGTATCCTTAATTGAACACATGGTGTGAAATGCTTTGTGATCCTTGGAGATCCAGAGGATTTTTTTTTCTACCTCTTTGAGTCTTTTACGGATTTTCCAAGTTTCATAAGAACACATAGAACCCATAAAGAATACTCCACAGAATACACTCCCTTGTCAAATGAATATGGACTACATTTACAACAGCATTCATAGAACAGTTTCTAAACATTGGCACCCAAAGAGCCATGACTCTTGGCAGCTTTGGATTCTGAACTCTTATTGTCTTCAAATATGTGTTTAAAATACTTTAAATGAATTTGTATTATTCAGAGAAGCTAATTTGTTCAGAAATAACTCAAATGGATTTGTTTTAGAAGATGACTATGTTGGCCAGTCATGATGGTGCACACCTTTAATCCCAGAACTTGGGAGGCAGAGGCAGGTGGATCTCTGTGATTTCAAGGTCAGCCTGGTCTACAAACAGCCAGAGCTGTTACACAGAGAAACCTGTTACGCAAAAAAAAAAAAAAAAAGGAAAACAAACAAGGCAAAAAACAATAAAAAAAGAAGATGACTATGTTTGCTGTAGAAACTTTCTCTATGAACCCTGAATCTTAAAGGGAGTGATTTAGAGTATTATTTAGAAATTTGTGTCCTAAACATTCCTTTTATACAAGCTATTATCAAATAAGATTTTCATAAGAATATCAAAAGCATTTTATTATTTTATTAATTACAAGCACAATGCTGATTGATTTTTTTGTAATATTTTTATTTTTAATTATGTGTATATAACTGGGTGTGTGTGTGCGCGTGCGCGTGCGTGTGTGAGAGAGAGAGAGAGAGAGAGAGAGAGAGAGAGAGAGAGAGAGAGAGAGGAGTGAGTACAAGTTCCTGTAAAGGCCACAGGATGGTGTCAGAGACCCTGGCACTAGAGTTAGTGATGGTTGTGCATCTCTTGGTTTGGGTGCTGGGAGCTCAGTCATCTTCAAGAGCAGAAAGGATTCTTGGTAATCCTTTCTCTCTGGTAATCCATCTCTCCAGCCCTACATAGTTACATCTTACACGGTACTTTTAGCAAACTATTGACAAATAGGGCTTCCACATAAATATTAAAAACATTTTATTATCATATGTCAACACAATTACTGGTCAACTTCCATTTGTTATCTAGTAAGTGTGGGCTAGTGTAGAAGAGATATGATATATTAGTAGCTTTTATATATGCTACTTAAAGTTTAGTAATGTTTATTAAATTATGTCTCTCATTTCACTAAATATCCAATAGGCACAAATGAATAAGTGCTATTATTATAAATTATAGATGAGTTTTCCTTTTTATGACTGCTTTAAGATTATTTAGTGCTTTCTAGCCAGGTCCTTGGACAGGTATGTCAGCATTCTATCACTGAGTTACATCCTCAGGCCCTATCCTGTATTTTGAATACAATATTTTCAATTTCACGTACCGAATTTACATTTAGTATTAAGGAGAGATGTTAATATCACTCGCTGGTTGTAGTTAATCTAATATGTTGACATTTTATAATTTATTCATTTCCTTTATAAATAATATCATATCCTGTGCATAAAATATGTGTGAAATTAAAAAAATGGGAATCCCATGTAATTCTACATAGTACATCCCTAATACTAAAAAGAGGAATTAAAGCACATGCTCATTTGGAGACATAAATGAACTGATTTTTTTAATATTTTTTGAAAAATTTTTCTTTATTGGAAGTGGGGTAAAAAGAGGCATGTCTTGTTCCCAACAGAACTTGTCCCACGGAAGATTCTGCATGATTTAAATGGCAAGAACAAGAACGTGCAGACAGACAGAACACCTACGAAGCAACCCTGAAACCGAGTACCGTGGAATCATAACATCTCTATGAAGCTCATATACCTGGAATTTCCTGAGAACACAAGGGAAGCAAACACCAAAGCTTGGTGTTATTATGTCTGCCTCATGGGAGGAACTCAAAATACAGCCTGTAGGTGGGCTGCCCTATCAGCTCCCCATTAGCTGGATCGCACACAGGAGAGCAACTTCTGCAGATTGAATTTTGTCAGTATGTAAATCCCAGTATCCCAGACCTGGCTTTTTTTTTTCCAGTAACAAAACACTTGGTTCTATATCTGGGAGAAATATGACTTAGATATGATTCCAGACTGCTGCTTTGTCCTTGTGAGAGAGGCCGCAGTTGTAAATCTCTCTGAGGAGTTGATGCCTTGAACACTGGTACCTGCAGGCACCAAGGCTGGCTTCATAAGTCTTCTCTGAGTGGTTCTTGGTACGTTCCCCCAGGGTCTCTGAAGGCATCCATTAGCTTTTTCAATTTTTCCTTGGAAGTTCGACGTGATAGGTTTGCCCTTCATTCACTGCACTGGTGTAGTAATTATTTCCCCTGCAGAGTGTTGCGACTTCCCCATTATACTGGCCTTTTTGGAAGAGTGAGTACGATCATATTAGCATCGAAAACCATTGTTAAAGAAACCTCATTCTGGGAGGAGAGAAACAATCATGACCCCTGAGGGAGACTCTGGGCAACTTGCATTTTGGAGGAGTAACCCAGGAGATGTGTATGATCAGTGAGGATATATGCGAACTACCTTACAACCTCCTTGCTCATTCTGATAAGCTTCCTCCACCTCCTTACTTACAGCTCTTCCTCAAGTCTACTTAATTCTCCACATTATTTCCTTTAAAGATATTTTTATTAATTTAAGTTATGTGTATGTGCATGTCTGCCTATGTGTATATGCACATAAGTGCAGGTGCCTGCGGAAGCCAGAAGAGGGCATTGGATTCCCTAAAGATGGAATTACAGGTGGTTGTTAAGACACCACTGATGTGGGTTCTTGGATTGTAACTGGGGTCATCTGCAAAAGCAGTGTGTGCTCTTGCAGTCATCTCCTGGACCCATTTCTCTGCATTCCTAACAAAGAGAACAACAAAAGGCATTGGAAAGCATGGAGCACATTCAAGGTATATGTCCTGAAAATGTATGGAAACAGGGCTTCCTATTGCATTTGAAGCTACCTTAGCCTGGGCAGGTATTACTGTGTGGTTCCACTGAGTTTTATTACTGTAGTCAAAACTGTGGTATCAGCTCAAATATTCCCAAATACATAATTTTAAATACACGGGAATTAATTCCACCTTCAGAAATACAGTGTTAAGTTTATCTCAAGAAATCTTTCTTGATAGCAAAATATTCAATGTATCAGAAAGGTGTTTAACCCAAGTCATCCCCAAACCCCAGGATTTAACTGAATAGACACATTATATCTTGAAATTTAGGTAACTGGTGAAGAAACAATAGTTAATGTGGGAGAAAAGTAGGACTTTAAATAGAAAAGGCTTGGAACTCTTACAATGACACAGAGAACAAGCAAGTTAATTTAAAAATAACTTTGAAAGAAACCTCACATGGCCAGCATCATCTATTTGTAAAATGTCTGAGATAGGTTGGGTGATCAACACCCACTTGCTGGAATTAAATGCAAAGCAGGGTCAAGGACACTTGCTGACACTCTATTTCCATCTGGTTCTGGGGCTTTAATTTTAACTTGAAATGTTGTGAAAACTGCTAGAAGCTTGAACAGCAAGTGGGTTCAATACTGTGAACCAGAGGAGGACCCTGAAGCCTGTGCCTCCTCAGTGCCTGGGACTTTCTACAGTCATGGGCTTTCTCATCCCCAGTATCCTTAGATCTCTGTTTTTCTTTCTTTCTTTTTTAAGTTAAAATGTAAAGACTTCCACCTTTTTTTTTTTTTACAGTTACTATTTCTTTAGTTTTCTTCTCATGAAGCAGGTCTCAAGTCAAACCGCTTCCTCCAAGAAACATCCTGTCACCAGTCTAGGTCCCAATTGCTTCATGTATCTGCCTTTTGATTAGTTAGTATGTGCCTTCTCCATAGTTCAGGGCCTATTGTGCAATAATCATGGTAAAGGTTTTCCACAGAAAACAGAGCTTGGTGGCCACCACCCTTTTGTGACTGCTTCAGAAATCCATGAGTGGTCTTCATTGGGAAAACCCAGCTAAATGGGGGAGATAATGATCTGCTGACAGAATCACAGAACAATGACCTAAATAAGAGCATTTTGTACATACGTGTGTGTGCGCGCAGGGGTGCATGGTCAAGCAAATAGGGAGACCTATGGTAGATATAATTAAACTATACTTAGCCATTTCCTAAAGTATGAAGTATGATGGAAGAATTCATGTTATTTTTTGAGAGAGGGTATCACACTTGTAGAAAGAAAGTATCTTTAAACAGAATTCTTCCCAACTGGCTTCACATAGGACTAAATCTATCTCTCCACATAATAAAAGGGCATTTCCCATGTGCACAAATCTCTACATGAGGCCTGATCCCATAGACACATTGACACATCAGCTATATCTGTTTAATATTGAGACACAACCCATATGAAGTGGTTCTTGGTCACTCAGTTACTGTTCTCCTTTTTGGGACATTCTCTGGTTTTTATCCAATATTCCAGAGCTACTTCTGCCAGCCGTGAGACCTGGAGATGCGGTTGCTTAGATACCACAGATCCTGCACAGCCAAGGGGAGGCAGAAAGTCCAAGAGTGAATTAGATTGATGTCTTGTTCTGGTGTGGAAACAGAATTTGTTTTGCTCACCGAGACAGAAGAATATGGTCGGTTAAGGAAGGGAAGGTGCTGCTATCAAAAGACTACACGAAGAAAAACCCAAGAATTAGGAAAAGCACAGTGGAATGCTTCAGGGATCAGCTAGAGAAAAAATACGGGCTCTTGAATGAACATAAATACAAATCAGTAGTAAACAGTGGTCCATCAATCATGGTAGTGGTTTAAGGGCAGCATCTGAGGAATGTGAAACGAAACTCTGAGTGTGCTTGCTCACTCATGCTTTCTCTATTCTCTCTCTCTCTCTCTCTCTCTCTCTCTCTCTCTCTCTCTCTCTCTTCCTCCCTCTCTCTTATTTCCTCTCTCTCCAATCTGTGCATATAAAGTGAACCTCAGTTACACCCTTCACCTGAATTTTGAGATAATTGTCTCAGTAACTTGTGAACTTTTTTTGATAAGGTGAAATCATATAATAGAAAGAAATAAGGACAAAAATCACTAACATGATAAAATACCATCAATGGGAAAATTATTTTGAATAATGAAAACTGTATCCTAAAACATCGTATCTAGAAAAAATATTAATACACATTGATATTAATGGCAGACCTTTCAATACAGGATTCTGACATACAAATCCCCTTTCATTTTCTGTTAATACAGTTTTGCATATTTTCTGATATGAGAGCATTTAACATTTATCTGTTTGCCACCTGCCTTTTACAACCTTTTTAGTCACTTTGAATCTTATAAAGTGTTCACATTACATATGAGAAGTCACAGACCCTCTGAGTTTGAGGAGACAGTGACCCAGTATACTCAGCTGTAATGCTCACTAAGATGGAATGACACAGGAGAGCCCAAGATTTGTTTATAGAAAACAAGTCTACATGGAATCCAACAGTCCTGTTCCAAACAGACCAAAGACTTGGAAAGAAAATGACCTTTGTCACCAGTTCCCATGGCAACCTGACATGATTGCCTTAGTCTAGCTATTGTTGTATTCTTTGGGCTGAGTATATGTGGGCTAAGTATCTTGTCTGTGTTGGAGAGATGAGAAGGAACACCACAGGCAGAATAGGATAGGAGAGTCAATCACTGTGAGAATACAAATTGTCACTGGTTCAGCATCCCCAAATGTTCCTGACAGAGTGTTAACCAAGTCCAGCTTTGGGCGAGAACACAGAACAGTGTGAGGGTAAGGCTCATCACATTTTTATTTTAATTTTTGTGATGCTTTATATTAATATAATGAACCATTAAAGAATCCTAGGTAGACTAGACCAGGATGTAGCTAGGAGTTATTTTTTTTCCTGGGTGTTATTGTTCCATCAGGCACTATTTATTTATGAGTTAGCATAGATCAACTCTGCGGCCTTGTGCATATAGGGCAAGTACTCATACTCCATTTAGCTATATTCTAGTACTGTTAAGCTTTTATTTTTAACATGGCCTACCTAAGTTGCCCAATCTAGCCTTGAACTCAATGTGTAGTCTAGGTAGGACTGTATAAAAGACTGTGCACAAAAGGGGCAGTTGGATCTCAGGAGCCAAGATCCAGATTCATTCATTGAATGAACATTTACAGTCATCACCAGGGTGGCACAGGGACACAAGATAATGTCCACATATATCAAGGCTTCTTACCAACAATACCTCATTGAAAAGAATTTCTCATGTCATCAAGTATTTAATCATAAGTATGAAGATCACTCTGAGACAACATACAAAGATAAAATAATTTTATGTAGGAATTTGAGAAATCTTGAGTTGGACATATTTCTTGATTGACAGGGTTCTTAAAAAAATCTTCTGGGGAGAAAATGTCCATGATTTGTTTTGAATGAGTATTTCTTTATGTATCTTGCATATTTGACAATTCATCTCTTGTCTACTCAGATCCAACACAGCAGCTAACATTTCTGTACATCTAAGGAGCCTTAAGACTCACTACATTAATTCTGAGTGTCAGTAATTTCCCCTGCAGTGGCAACGTAGCTGTGTTCTCTCAACACTCTAATCATGAAAAAGTGAGCAACTGGAAATTTAATTTGGAGAATGTGAAAGAAACAGAGTCAATTAGCCCAGGTTGTTTGTAGGCGGCATATGCTCAGCTTTCAGCGGGGGTGAACAAATGTGGATAAATGAGAAGCCGAAAGAAAACATGCAAATACTTGTTTGAAGACACTGCAGTCTTAAGAAGCATGTGTTCCCCACTGAAGGCAAGCAAACAAGCATTCCGTCAGATTGGTGCGTAGTGAGCTGTGACCAAACAACTCTGTAAAGAACAGTGAATGGAGCATAATGAATCTGAGTGGCGGGGGAACCACACACTTTATACTTAAAATGATACCGTAGGCGCCACATGTTCAAAAGATGACCAAGAAGAAACTGCATAGGTGTTTGATCATGGTGGTTATTAAATTGCTTTCCCTATATTTGACAAGCTTTACAGAAATGTCCTCAAGTGAATAACTGCTAAAACAAAAAATGGAATGCATTATGAAGTGATATGCCTTCCTTGATACTCAGGGGCAGCTCAATCTCATGTGTGGTCCACGCAAGAGTGTCCAGGTTGGGGTTGAAATTCCCTTTGGTGTAGTTTGATAACTATGATTAAGAGCCATAAAGATTTTCACGTTGACATGTCATTTTTTTTTCCTTCACAAAGGCAGACTGCTACAATTTTCTTATTTTTATTTCTTCTGAACTCTGATACCATCTATAGATGTTGGATTTCTCTTAAGAGTAAAGTTCCACAGTCAGCTTCTTCTGGATAGGCACATTATTTTACCAGAAAGGGCCCACAGACACTTCAGATATTTCAAACATTACACTTGGGATTTTAGTATTATCCACAATAAATATACAGATAAAATGGTTTTGACTATGCTAATATCTTAAAAATATGCTACCAAAAATGAATCATTGTACTTTTTAATCTTGCAAGCTTCATTTCATTCTTGAATGCTTAATTTGTTCTATGAGGAACTTTTTAAAAACCTATCTGTGGGTAGTCACGTCAACTGTTGGATGCATGTATGCCCATGAGTGGATGATTTCATTGAAGGAAGGAGTTTATCCCTACCATGGCAACCATCACCACATTGGGCAGGAATGAGTAGACAGCAATATTTTGTAGAACATATTGGGCACATATTTATTTAATACGTCTATTTTTACTCATAATTATTAGTGGTGTGTGTGTGTGTGTGTGTGTGTGTGTGTGTGTGTGTGTGTGACTGCATGCTAATGGAGATCAGGGGACAATTTTCAGGAAAATTTTCTCTTCTTCTACCTTTGGTTTTGGGGCTTTATAACTCAGGTTGTCTGGGTTGTGGGAAAGGGGTGTTATCTTCTGAGCCATCTAGCTCACCCATATTTTAAGTTGTGACAATGATCATTCCTAATACTTCAAAGCAAACAAATCATGAAATGTGTGGTTGGCTATTTTCTAAGAAGCCCTTGAGAGTTTGGGGATGAAATTATAAAGGATTCTTTCCCAACACCTACTTCTTCAGTGTACCTTTAGATTTGTTTGTCCATCTGTGTATTTTAAAGGTGATCTGGTTATGAACTAAAGCAAATAATATCAAACAGATTTTACACATGATCTCTGGCTCCTGAGGTGAAAAAAGGGAGCCTGTTATAGTCCTGTCTTTTGTTTAAAAGTATATGCATGGTTTGAAATGTTTTCTTGAGACTGAGGAGATGGCTACATCTCATGCAAATCCATCTAGACTATCCTGAGGGCAAAGGAAGGCTAGAGATCATTGCTTTTCTGTAATAATGCCCACCAGAGCACCTGCTCATTATCCTCAGATGCAGGCTGCACCATTCTCATTTCTACAAGAGAAAGTAACAGGGTACCCGACCTCCTACCTAGTAGCAAAGATATCTGAACCTCCTTTTAAAATGATGGCATTGAAGAAACCAGAGGCACCAGAGACACAGTTTTGTTTGTTTACAGCTACTCACCAATATGCATTCTATTTATAGCTCACACAAGATTTGATTTGGTACCCTGTTATTTGATTAATTATACAGCCATCAAATTACCTAGGACTCTCACTGTTTCAACAATACAGAGAATAGTATCCCCAGCTCCCACGTTCGTAAGCAGCTATTTGGGGACTAAGTTAATATCTGAAATCAATATTGACTTTCAAGTTATTTCTATTTGTACTAGTAATTTTATGAAAATAGATGACTGTAGAAGCCAGAGATCGTGGGGAGAGAAGTATATCTTGTGATGTTAATGGTCATTCAAAACGATGCTATCAAGTGAAAAACACAAAGGTCTACAGAAAGTGTGATCTAAGTTTAAGCCACTTGACAATAATGAAAGTAAGAAAAGACAGTTTTTTTAATTTCTTTTTTTATGTTTTTTTATTTTATAATTTAATTTAATTTTACATATCAGCCATGGATTCCCCTGTCCTCCCTCCTCCTGCCCTCTCCACCCTCCCCCCAGTCCACTCCCCATTCCCATCTCCTCCAAGATAGAAATAGAAAGATAATATTTTTAAATATGAAGCAAAAATAAATTAATGATACCAGATGAAGAAAGATGTCTTGGCTTGCTACATAATATTTTAATATGTTATAAAACAGCACCGTTCTGGCAATATTATCTAATTTAAACATAAAAAAAACTAATTAGAGAAAGTGAGATAGGACTAGAGGTGTAATTCAGCTGTGCCTGCCTAGCATGTAGGACGCCCTGGGTTCAGTCGTCAGTACCACATAAAACAGTGTGGTGGCATTTGCTTATAACCCAAAACTTGGGAGATGGAGGCAGGAAAATTAGGAGTTCAAAGTCATCCTGCGCTATGTTTTACTTTGCCTCAACAATGAAACAAAACAAAGTCCACGTGATATTGTTAACATTTATGAAATGTTAAATAGATGCATGGCATTCTTAGTTCAAAAACTTGAATGAAATACACAGTTTTAAAGATTTCTTTTAGTTTTTATATATGAACGTATATGCATTTGGGTGTGGGTCCCAACAAAAGCCTGAGGAGGGTGTTGGATCCTTTGTACCTATAGGTACAGGTGATGGTGAGATGGCTGATGTGGGTGCTGGAAAACAAACTCCACTCCTTTCAGTAACAAGCACTTTTAATCACTAAACTATTTCTTCAGTTCTATAAACATGTTATCTTTAGATTTTTTTAAAAAAGTTTTTTGAGAAAGGGTTTCTTTGTGTAGCCTTGGCTGTATTGGAACTTGCTCTGTAGACCAGGCTGGCCTCAGACTCATAGAGATCTCCCTACCTCTGCCTCCCGAGTGCTGGGATTAAAGGCGCATGCCACCACTGCCTGGCTAATATCTTTAGAATTGAATCTCAGTTAAATCGCTACAAAATATCGTTGAATAGAGCAGCAGAAACTGAAACACGGAAGAGAGAGTGTCAGTTTCCCTGAAACTGGAGTTAACAGGCGGTCGGGAGTTGCTATGTGGGTGATGAGAATCCAACCCAGATTTTTCCTCTCCAAGAGCAGGCAGTGTTCTGGATCTCTTTAGCCACCTCTCCAGCCGTGAGAATGAACTTTAAGCCCACATCACACCTGATGGAAATGTGAAGACCACAGAGCAGCCACTAATGATGGACAATACTGTATCAAAAAGTGAATTGCGTTCACCACAAAAAATAGAGAAGGCAAAACATCAGCCTTAACAAGCTTGTAGTTCTAGTGGCTGAATTGTTGGGCTCAACAGGCAGCATGTGAGACAGCCAATTTTTTTTGAATTTAATATTCACAAAAATGTTGCTTAATATATGTCACATGCAAAAATTAAAATGATTTATACTAATGAAAAAAAAACATTGCTGCTTACATAAAAATGAAACTTAGCTGGGAATGTCACATTTTACCTGGCATCCTTTCAGGCTGACTGAAGAGGTTTCAAAATAGTAATATAGCTATATTTCCTTTCTAGTGTTAAGGAAATTTTAAAAAACAAGATTCTATGGGGGGTCCATGAAGTCAATGAAGTAGGAAGCAAAATGCTAGTTACTTGAAACACATGGAATTTTCTCTAATGAACTGGGAACGGCCCAAGTTTTATTTCTGTTACCATGACTAAAATACCTTGACAGAAAATGACTCAGGGGAGAGGGGGCTTATGTTAGACCACAGTCCCTTTCCGGTTTATCATCACAAGCAAGTCAAAACGGCAGGGATGTAAAACAGTGTGTCACATCAAATCTGCAGCCAAGAGCCTTGAAAAAGGAATGCATGCATTGTCTGTGCTCTTCTCCCTTTCTCTCTTATGCAGTCCCAAACTGAAACCTAGGGAATGGTTGCACCCACGGTGGGTTAGGTCTTCCTACAGCAGTTAGCATAGGACTATTTCCCACAGACATGCCCCGAGGCCAATTGATGTGGGCAATCCCTCCTAGACACTCTCTTTCCAGGTGAGTGCAGATTGTGACAGGGTGAAGATTAGAACCAATCATCCAAAGAGTACAGCAGGGGAACTTGGAGCTAGGTGACTTGGACAACAGTGAAGTATGTTCTGAAGGCACGACAGGGTGCCTATTAGACAATGAAGTCCTGGGCAGGGCAGCAGAGGTGAGCTCAGGGGTTGGCTATTCAAATGCTCAGGCTAGACTTGAGAGGTACAGAGTTGAGATGATTTGTCCCACACAGCTTTAGATTTGGGGGCACGCATGTTTGAATTGATTTTCTCTGTATGTCTAGCCTGTAGAGTCTCACAGTCTGAGTGTTTACATTTAAGAGCAAATTAATTTCTTCATTATGTATCTTTGTCATGTTATTCTGTCTGCTCACGATGTTCCAAGATGTCTGCTAATTCCCTAAGCTTGGGCTCCAGGTAGTTCTAGTCTGAGACCCTATGCATCCTACAGCATTCTTAGTGTTCTCCAAGGACACACTATATCCCCTAGGATAAAAATGTTTTGTATATAATTATGAACTTGCCTGTAACAGCTCCTGTTTACATATGTATTGTTATCACTTCACAGCTGATGGGTATTTGATGTCAAAATAAGCACAATAAATACATCTTAGAAAATATAAAAAAAATGAACACTGTTATGTATAAAAATAGATGACATTTGTTACAACTGGGTAAGAGAACACTTTGTGGGGCATACTCATCTAACAGTATGGTCTACTGGGGAAAAGATTCCATAATTATACAAGGAAATTAAGTACCTTAATATTTAAATAGTGACTGCTAGGTCTTAGCTCCTCTATATGTCTAGAAATGAGCTCAAAGTGGACTATACTCATTCTCCTTATAATCTGAATGGTCTGTCCACCCCGCGCTCTCCCGCACTATCTCACTGTTCCTGCTGTCTTGTACTTCCTCCTCTCTTCTGCTTCTCTCTATCTCTTGCTACCTCTATCACTCTCTTCTGCCCACCCCTACCCCTCCCTATCCTTGGCCACAGTCAGCCTGCTTTCTTTTCTCTCAGCTCTGGACTCTTCTAGATGCTCTGGATAGTTTCTCTCTCTTACTCACAATAAAAACCTCCCCCCTCCCCAATGGAGTAGTCCTGGCTATAGTTTCTTTACTATACCCCATTCCTGAATACAGTGTCAATGTCTAAATATGTTTTAAATAACGATTTAAGTGAATTTCTCATCTCTCCCAATAAAACACAATGCTAAAGGTTGCCTTGTATGCTAATAGCTAAATCGATTCCTGAGACATTTTCCAAGCAAACGGTTCCAGTTGAGGAAAGTGCAGTGGAAAACAGTGTGTGACTAGTGTCATTTTAGGTAGGAAGAAAACTCACTTTGTATCAGCCTTCCATTAATTTGCTCCTAGGATATGAGAGATACCAGCACTCAGTCCCCATAGCTGAGTCTGGATATCTCCATTTCTTCAAGGAAACTGACACTGATTGGCCTCTCACATCTCAATCACTTTCTCAATTAGCGGCAGTTTCTCTTAATTGTTTCTGTCCTTCTTAGAGCAGTCTCAGATATATAAAAATTAATTACCTGGAACTCACATCTTTATAATTTTAACCTTTTTATGCTTCAGTTGTTTACAGTGACATTTATTTAAATTGTTTTTCAAATGACTGCCTGTAGCAGACACGTGATTGATCAAGGTGGGGGGGAGGCACGGAGGAAAGTCAGCTTTTTTATGGTACTTTGAGACTTTCCTCGAAATCCTTGGCTCATCAAAACCTGTTTTGACATGGCTGAAAGACACGTCCTATTAAAATGGTATTAAGGCAGGATCTCCCCTGTGCTGAAGCCATTACATTGCAAATTACACACAAGATGAAAACCTGTTTCCACTTCTCATTCCCTTCCCTTTCAATTATGATAAGGAACTTCCCAGATTACAGAGTGCTAATTCACAACAAAGTCAAGGTCACCTGCAAAGTCATTCACCTCCACTCCCTGAAACCTCTGTACTGTTCCTGTGGTCCTCAGCAAACCCTGATATTTGACAACAATCTCCACTCTTCACCTTTGATATCTAATCTTTTTATTATTATTTTTTGAATAAATGGCCTAGGAAAAAATCTTTTATTCATTCTGCTGTTTTGCTTTTTTGTTCATAATCCACTCTCTCTGCCTTAAATTGTCATCTGTTATATGTTATCTTCATTTAACAAGGTTTTTGCTCTTGGTTTTATTTCTTCTTCAACTCCCTGTGTGTTTCTATTGTCTGGTCCTCAGCCCTATAGATTACTCTTTTATCTCCCTCCAGGGCTTATTGTCTGATTTTTTTTGTAGATGCTCAAAGAAGATCTCACATACAAGCATTTTGAATTAAGTAACTGTCCAGTTTCCCAACGTTTATAGGACTACAGATGTTGTGAAAGCAAATGTGATTGTGGCTGGCAATGTGAATTCTTTATGTAATGCTCAGGATACCTCCTTAAATTCTATCATAATCAGGGTCAGCAAACTGGATTCCTTGTTTGTAATCCATAGTTGGCCTCCTTTTATCCCAATAATTACTTATATCTGTTCAGAAAACTAAAAATATATAGCCTTGCTTATAACTTGAATAGTTGATTTCTGCTACCAAACATACATATTCTTAAATTGTTGAAAATATCAATCAAATGTTCACCATGTCACTATGTCCTAAAACCAATATGAAATTATTACATGAAGGAATGCAGCCATGTCTTTGTTTACATGGAAGAGTTTAAAGATGTTGTATTAGCAACATTCAAATTAATTTGTGGTAACAATGACTCATACGTTTGACATAGTGTCAAAATCTAAGTAAATAAAGATTTCAGGAAAGCCTCGAGGTAAACAATACTTCATAGACTTCTGGCTAGATAGAGGTAAAAGTAAAACTGAAAGGTTTACAGATGATCTTCCGTCCTTAAGTAAAGCCTAGTTAAGGCTTAAAGAGAGGACAACACAAACTTTATGACTATGAACACTGCCTGTGAGATTCAAAGCACTTCATGAGGTAAAATTATTGTCAGACTGTTCTAGGAGTGGCATGATTCACACAGCTCAATGTGCTCAGGGTACTCTACAGGAGTAGAGTCTGCTGCTAGGAAGGCTGGGCCTTATTTTAGAATTTATTTTCCAGTTCCTTCTGAGTAGTACTTTTAAATCACACTTAGATCCAACAAGTGCCAAGATAACTACACACCAGGAAGAATAATGAGATTAATAAATCTGGGAATCATGCACTCTATAATTAAGCTGTTATTCTTGCCTAGGCTATCACAGTGTAACTATTATATAATTGCAGATAAATATCAAGCCTTTAATTCAAAGTAATCTTGCAGGTATTAAAGAAATAAACTACCCAGTAACTCTTCGAAAATATCCTCTTACTAAGGTAATGTAAGTAATAACACCTGTGCATGTCACTGTAAAGAGATCTTAATTCAACTCTTTAAAGGTGGAGGGACAGACTCTTCAATTAGTTTGATTTCTAGAGCCAATCAGAGCTGCTGATTTTGTGAACAGGCTGGGTGCTCTATGACATTTACTACTGAAAACCTTTGTTATAGAGACTTCAATAAAGCTCTTACGTTTCACCCTTCATCCATGGTGAAAATGATGTCACTAATTACCCATGATGGAGTACTGGTCTCAGCACTGCAGGGGAACTGTAAATTCTCATGCTTAACCTCACCTCTAAGGAAACAGAAATGCTTTGGGTCTAGCCACTGATGTTTTAATAAGTTCTTTAATGGGGATTTTGGAGAAGTAGAGGGAGGGGAAACTGTCGTTGGGATTTATAATTTAATAAAAAAAATCAATTTTGACAGAAGCTAAGACTTCTAAAGCACTGGAAAAGAGAGAGTGGGGAAATGTGGAAGAAGAGAGAGGAGACTGAGAGATGCAAAGGACAAAAACCTCCTAGACTTTCCATTGTAGTAGAGACAGCTAAAATTTTTTAAAGGACCTCAAAATTTCTAAGATTTAAGCACATGGGAAGGCAGTTCACCTGTCCTTTCCTGCTTGCATACTGTCTTACTCAGGGTTACCATTGCTGCAATGAAACACTATGACCAAAAGCAACTTAGGGAGGGAAGGGCTTATTTGGCTTTTATATCCTGAGTCACAGTCCATTGAGGAAAGCCAAGGCAGAAACTCAAGCAGGGCAGGAATCTGAAGGCAAGAGCTGATGCAGAGGTCATGGAGGGTTGCTATTGCCAGCATTTTACTAATGGCTTGCTCAGCCTTCTTACAGAACCCAGGACCACCGGCCGAGGGATGGCAACACTCACAGTGTGATAGGCCTTCTCTCCATCAATCACTAATTAAGAAAATGCCCTACAAGTCTGCCTATATACCTGTCTTATGGATGCATTTTTTCAGTCTCAATCAGCACTGTATCAGACATCAGAAATCATCAATTGAATTGTTGGTCTGGGTAGTCCAAGTAAGTATCAAAAATATATTGGCTTTTGCTGTTGCCCTTGGTTGCCCCTCAGAAGTCAAAGATAAGTCCCTTTGCTGAAAAAAAAATTACTTTTGATCCTAGAATGATTCATAAATGTCAAGTAATGCTAAAATCATTACAGTATCTTTAACTCTGTATGTTCCTGTGGTTTAAGTAATCTTGACTTCTCACAAACTTTAGTTGAGGTGATAATATTACAGGTAAAATAAACACTATGTTAGATTGTCATGAATCCCAAATGTTTTTATTTTATTTTTGGATTTGTTTTATGTGCTGTGTATGAGTGTTTTGCTCACATGGATGTTTGTGAACCACACGCATGCTTGGTACCTGAGGGGGTCAGAAGAAGAGGGCATTGGATCCCCGAGAACTGAAGTTATAGATGGTTGTGAGACACTGTCTGGTTGCTGGTAATCAAACTGGGGTCCTCTGAAAGAACAAGTGCTCTTAACTGCTGAGCAATCCTTCCAGCCCTGAAGTCTGCATTTTGGAGCCCTATGTGACCCTGAAACTTTGAAAGACCTGCTGACCGAAGATAGGTCAGTTTAAGAAGATTTAGAGATATTGTCCAGTCATGCCATGTTTAAGTTCAGGGTTTTGCTGGGTTACCAGTGTCAGCACCTCTGGGAAGAGATGGTGAAAACAGTTCCTGTGTAAGATTATGAAGAAAAAAAATGTGATTGGATAAGAGAACTACTGGGTAATGTTAAAGATACCTGTCTCACTGAGAGTCTGTTGAAAGTCTGGAAATGGTGTCTTATCAGTTTAGTCTTTGCAGAGTGATCAAGATTTGAGTGCTGCAGGTAAGTGACATGTTGAAAGAATGCAGAGAAATTTATATTGTTTGTGCAGTTTTTTGGGCAACTGAATTCCTGTTCCATTACTACCGATGATGTTTTGGTAAAGCCTTACTCTGCCATGGCCTCATTTAGGCACACAAGCTTTGCTTAACTCTATTTCACCTTCAGCTTCTGTATTTTAATTTTTTTTTCTCCTTTTGTGGTACTTAGAAGATAACTAAACCAAAATTATATATATATATATATATATGTATATATATATATATATGTATATAGTGCTTGATGTGGAAAATGTAATTGTAATTTTTATTTAAAACCACACTCACTTGACATATTGTATTAAAAACTACTCATGTTGCTTCTGGGAGGAAACTGTACGTACCCAGTGTCAGTAGTGAGTGGGCTTACAAATATAGTATCACTGAAATACTAATATTTCAGGACAATTTTCTGGAAATTAGCAATATACATTAATATTTCCAAAACCAGCATAGAAAGAGAAAAAAGTCATTTCTTTTTATATTCATTATAGGAACCAAAATTTTGACTAATAAAAATTAGAAAGAAAATATACATACACAAACCTTGTTTAGTCTGTGTCTTGGAGTATCATCTAAAATGAAAAACTAGAAACGGCATTTTCCACAGGACATGCTGGAATCGGTGACATGGCTCACTTGATGCTCAGATCTCAGGAGAATTGTGGGAGATAAATGGATTAAGTAGAGAAATGCAAAAGTTAAAATGATAATCAAGTTTTAAGTGGACTTTAATAAAAATGGATTAGAATAAGGCATTACAGAAAACACCTGTAATCCCTAACATTCAAAAGGAGGAAGCAAGAGGATCAGGAGTTCAAACCCAGCCTGCACTGCCTAAGTTCCCTAAGACAAACCAATGAATAAATAAGTAAACAATAAGTATAAGGTGGATTAGAAGGGATGAAAGGCAAAAAAAGCTAGTAATTCAGTTTTGAGAAGTAGATTTGAGCATATGTATCCATGTGGGCATGCCTGTTAAATCTTTCTGATTTTTTTAATCAGAGAAAACAATGTAACATTATTTTAAAGTAACCACCCTTTGATCATAATTATGTTTGTAAGTGTCAGAGTCTCGATGGTCAACTTTCTCCATACCCAGTGTTTATCCTCTACTGATGATGTGTGATGACAAATGTGGTGTGGCATGTTTTAGGATTCTTTTGAAATATATATCAACAAATACATGGCAACTTGTTAACGTCAAAGGCATAACCTGGAATAAAGAACAAGCTGAGGAAATCGTTACTTCAGTCAGAGATAGTTCTTTGATGTTCAAGCCATTCAACTTCTACAAAGGTCAGAAATAAAGGTTAAATTATTCGCAAAGGTAATGGTGACTTTTATGATACAGTACTGAGTCTTGTCCTTGTAGCCCTGTCCATCATTGTTGGCCAACCAAAATGAATCCATGATAAAGAACTGCTTGTGATATCAACTTCAGCAGGGCTATCTCATGCCACAACACACATTAATACAGGACACAACAGAGATCTTCCTGACCTAGAAGGAAGAGGAGATAGGCAATTCATGATTCCTTACCTCCACTCTGTGGTCTACCTAAAGACTCATAGATCCAAGAAAGTAACTGGTACATACTATCAACCATAGCATAGAAAAGATACTTTTATGTTTCACATAGAGTATTTTGTATGGAAAGAAGTCTTTGTAACAAACTTTATTCAATAAAAGTATAGAAGGGAGTATTTTCAGCTAATTTTATTCAACAGATGGTTGGTTAGAACCTGTTTGCCTGGCTGACCTCTACCTGTTTATGTGACTTAAAATTAAATGATCAATATTGAATTTGGCTCCTAGACATGTAGCAAAGTTTACTGTCATGTTTTACACAATCTAGACTCTAAATATGAACAGAAGAATGTGTGCATAACTTTTACACACTATACCTATAACATCCAAAGCTTGAGGGAGAAGTAATAAGATCGCCGCAATGAAAACATGAATAATGCAATCACTTTACAATCGAAATTTGTGCTTTCAGACCTCTGAAAAATATGTCCTCTTGATATTTTTAATGTAGGTATCTATTATAATAGTTTAATCACCCTCTCTTAATATTCAGGTATTATTACAGTGTTTTCATTGTGGATGAGAAGATAAAATCACTCAATAGTGCAGTCTGATTCAAGTAAACATATCATACACTTGATTGGTTTAATACTTAAGAACTCTGAAACCTAAGTGTTTTCTTTGTTGTACATTTTCATTATTTTAATCAAAATTTTGTTTGAATTGACTTTCTTCTCAAATGTTTCTTAAGATTAAATTAAGAAAACACTGCTCAAAAATTAAGAAGAAAAATCATAGTACATTAACAGCATACCACATTTAGTGTACAAAACCCTCAATTAGTTATCTTTCCAGTAATCAGGGATTTTTATGACAAACAAATTCTATGTTTGTGCTTTATCATTTGTTATGTAGTTCATTAAATTATATTAGCAACATTAAGGTTCCTTGTGGTCTATTATACTTCCTTTTAAAGAACAAATGCTAAAATACCATTTTCTACATGGCTGAAATTAGGAACTATCTAATTTAATGATTTGTTAATTTGGTATATCCTGCCTATGTGACTATTAGTGTTTTACTCCTCAGGGACAACTGACAACATCTCAAGACATTAATATAGCCTATGGTTATACTTTTAGTCATTTTCCACAATATCTATTTTTGTCTGTCCATCTTGTTCAGAATGGAGTTATTGATTATGAGTGAGAGAGGACACTTTTCTGTATTTCCTCAGTGGTTTATAAGCCCATAATCCTTACAATAGTGATACTCATTTCAGTGACATTAGTTTCATCAATGTGTATTAATTCTGTCTTAATTCACATGTCAAATTAACAGAAATTTGGATTAAATTCCATTTAAGATAATTGAAGTTGTTACAGATTTATCACTGATAATTTTGTGAAAATGAAAACTGATATAGCTAATCAATCCTGGATAGAAATGTGATGATATTTTGTTTGTGCTCTAACAAATAAAGCTTGCCTGGAGATCAGAGTGTGGAGCTAACCACTAGTTAATCATAGAGGCCAGGCAGTGGTGGCACATACCTTAAATTCTAGTACTTGGGAGGAGGAAGCAGGAAGATCAGGAGTTCAAAGCCACCCTGTGCTACAGGAGATTGATCCAGTCTAAAAGAGAAACAGAGCCAGATGGTAGAAGCTCGTGCCTTTAACCCCAGCACTAGGGAGGTGGAGACAGGAAGGTAGGAGGAGACAGGAGCTTGTCCCCTTTCAGTCTGAAGATTCTGAGAGGTAAGAAGTCTTTCTAGTGGCTGGCTGCTCTGCTTCTCTGATCTTTCAGCTTTCATTCTGATATTTGACTCCAGGTTTTTATTATTAAGATCAATTAGAATTTGCGCTATGTAGGAATGACAATGTATCCTAAATGAACTATCAAATATTAAAGCAGGCTATAAAAAATCATCATTGTTGTGGACAGTTCTCCAGAGAGGGAGGAAAGTGCAGAGTCGAGGATATCTGCTTTTGAATACGCATGAAGATGATGATGATGATGATGATGATAATGATGATATTAGAAATAGAATAAAAATAGAAAAATCAGGGAAAAGTTAAAGAGAAGAGAGGATGAAGGAGAGAGGGGGAAGAGAGTGGTAAGTTAAGTTGGGTTATACTCTGTACACAAAAAGCATATGCAATACATCCAGTTATGCTTCTCTAAATTCCAAGATCCATCTGTGCTACCATCTGAAGACATATGACTTTGGAAAATATGTACATCTTGGACATATACCCAAGGGATACCCAATCATACCATAAGGACACTTGCTCAACTACATTCACTGCAGCATTATTTGTAATAGCCAGAACCTGGAAACAACCTAGATGTCCCTCAATCAAAGAATGGAAAGAGAAAATGTGGTACATTTACACAATGGAGTATTACTCAGCTGTTAAAAAAACAAAACAAAACAAAACAAAAAAACCAAAACAATGGCATCCTGAAATTTGCTGCTAAATGGATGGACCTAGAAAATATCTTCCTGAATGAGGTAACCTAGACTCAGAAAGACAAACATGGTATGTACTCACTCTTAAGTGGATACTAGATGTAAAGCAAAGGATAACCAGACTACAACCCACAGCCCCAGAGAAGCCTTCATCCAGTAATTGATGGAAGCAGATACAGAAATCCACAGCCAAGCAGCAGGCTGAGCTCTGGGAATCCAGCCGGAGAGAGGGAAGAGGGATTACAAGAGCAAGTGGAGTCAAGGTCATGGTGGGGAAATCTACAGAGACAATTTAACCAAGCTCATAGGAACTCATGAACTTTAGACTGACAGCTGTGGAACCTGCATGGGACCAGACTAGGCTCCCTGCATATGGAAGACAGTTGCGTGGTTTGGTCTGTTTGAGAGGCCCCTGGCACTGGGATCAGGATCTATCCCTGGTGCATCTACTGGCTTTCTGGAGCCCATTACCTATGGTGGGATGCCTTGCTCAGCCTTGATGCAGGGGTGAGGGGCTTGGTCCTACCTCAACTGAATGTACCAGGCTTTGCTGACTCCCCATGGGAGCCCTTACCCTTTGTGAGGAGGGAATGGGGGTGGGGGCAAGGGGAATGGGAGGAGGGATGAGAGGGGACTCTGTGTTCAGTATGTAAAATGAATAAAAAATTGTCTTAAATAAAAAAAGAGAAAAAAAGAAAAAAGAAAGAAAAATTCTCAATCCCAAGGTGATGGAATTAGGAGGTAAAACTTTTGTTAGATGAGTGATTAGGGAATGAACATCAAACCCTAATCAATGGGTTTTTGCCCATGATAAATAAGAAGTCTAAGAGAGGTCCCATGATCACCTATCATGTGAGGATACAGCCAACTCCACACATACTGAAGCTCTGATCTTAAACATCCTAAACTCTAGAATCTTGAAAAACAAATATATATTGTTTTAAATCTACACAGATTTTGGCATTTCTTTTGTGGTCTAAGCACACTAAGAATTGTTCCTATGCTATAATCAGTTTATACAGCATCCCTCACATGATATAGGCATGTTAACAATCAGTTCCCCTTCTGAACTCAGTCTTTGTTTTGGGGCATTTGCACCTTTTACCTAATTGATTTTAGTTCACATTAAAGAAAATGTAAGAAGTATCCTCATGTTTAAATTTAGTTCACTGAATGGTGAGTTCTGTACTGTAAGTCTCTTGAGGGCAGTGTTTTCAAGAACAGGCATCACCTCTGACCCAAAATGGACCTTCCACTTGCGGGTGTACCCATGAAATCAGAGGCCTTTACTAACATTCACAGAATTGCTGAGACTCTCACATTACTTTGCCATTCAATGATAGCTATCTGCGTGCATTTTCCCCACAAAGAAAAGTGTATATATTTCTGCAGACTTAAAGTTGAAAATCAGATAAATGGGTTCTTGGTGGTTTCCTTAATCATCATTACAAAAGTACTCCATATCCCCAATAGCTAATTTGCAAACCAATTATTGGAGCTCAATTATTCTGGAAGCAGGTGATCGTCTTGACTTTTTTTTTTGCTATTTATTTGCATATATTCTTCAAATCTCCAGGTCTCTGAATGTGGCAATGTGCCACTATCTCACAGCAACCAGAGTCTGAATCTAGAGCATTGTAACTCAAGGTCATTCCACACGTGCTTTATAGGCTACTCATCTTGTGGTGCACACAGAAAACATAATCGCAGCCCTAGTGTGATGTACCCATCTGGCATATGACATCTTCAAACACTATGTGGTATAATATTACTTCTGAACAGAAGACGTATTTACAACCCAAGCGTTCAACCTGAGATCTTCCTTATTTGTGACACTTTGTATCAAAGCAAACAGACTGAGAAATGAGGACTTCGAATAGATAGTAGTGTTTTTAATCATTCTTAGCCCAGTACATGTACGCCATGCTGATAAGTGCAAACTGATTTTTATGACCCTCAAATCACATACAGATGCTTCCTGCAGAGTGACTTAATCTACTCACATCTCCTTCTTTGCTTTTTCTCTTATATGAAAATCACCTGAAGAGTTATTTGTTTTAGGAAGTAGTGGATTCTTATTGTATGCCTTCAGATAAATTTTCCATCAGACTTTCTATTGGAGATTTTGAGGTTTTGGGGTATTTATTACAATTTTTGACACTATCATTACAAATACATACAGGGCCCATGGTAATTATTCTTTGATTATTCAAAATGTCAGGGTCTTGTTTTTCCTCTTTCCAGAAAATAAAAATAGCTGTCTTCTGTATTATTTTTTGATGTATTATTGTTTTTGCCTTAAATCATAAACATAACCACAAAACCATGGCAAGGATGAGAAAAATCTCACTGAAATTACAAGAGGGATATTATAAACTTTATTCACTTTTCCACAGAAACTGAAAACAAATACAGTCATTTCCTGGTATAATTTGGCATTATCATCTACTTTACAAAGTGTTACCAGTTGCTGGGCGGTGGTGGCATACGCCTTTAATCCCAGCACTCAGGAGGCAGAGGCAGGCAGATCTCTGTGAGTTCGAGGCCAGCCTGGGCTACAGAGCGAGATCCAGGAAAGGCACAAAGCTACACAGAGAAACCCTGTCTCGAAAAACCAAAAAAAAAAAAAAAAAAAAAAAAAAAAAAAAAAAAAAAAAAAAAAAGTGTTACCAGGAAATTAACGCATGGTTTTGGTTTCTGAAACCGGGACTTGAGTAAAGAGAATGTGTCAACCACTGGAACGATGCAGAAGTGTTTTTCATTAGAATGAGCAGAAAAAGTTAGTCACGTGAACAAACTAAGCAGGTCAGAGAATCAGAAAGAGATCTGGAAAAAGAACTCCACAATAGGAAGGGCTTGAAAACCACATGTCGAACTGAAGCCTTATTTGAACACTGGGATTGTATTCTTACCATAATTAGATGCCATTGGAATGTTTAAAAAGGTATTTTAAAGCTATTTGCCCCAAGTTTAGAAGGAAAGGTGAACATTAATTAATTAATTTTTTAAAAGAATGATATTGTCTTAGGGTTTCTATTGCTGTGAAGAGACACCACAGCCACTGTTATAAAGGAAAAACATTTGGGGTGGCTTACATTCAGAAGTTTAGTCCATTATCCTCATGGTGCAACATGGTGGTGTACAGACAGACATGGTGCTGGAGAAGTGGCCCAGTGTCCTACATCTTGACTTGCAGGAAACAGAAAGTGTTCTCCAAAGCTTGAATATACATAAGACCTCAAAGCCTGCCTCCACAGTGACACACTTCCTTCAATAAGACCACACCTACTCCAACAAGGCCACATCTCCCAATAGTGCCACTCCTTTTGGGGGCCATTTTCTTTCAAACTACCACAGATATGTACTTAAAATTGATAATGGGAATGTAAATTGGTGCAATCATTATGGAAACTAGTATGGAGGTTAATCAGAGGGCTAGTAAGATAGCTTGGGGGTTAAGGTGATTGCTGTCTTTTTCCCAGTGTGTATTTCTGACTTCTTTATCAAAATTCAGGTGTCCATTGGCATGGGGATTTATGTCTGGGTCTTCCATTAGATTCCATTGATCAACTTGTCTGTTTTAATGCCAATATCATGCTGTTTTATTACTATAGCTCTTTTGTCCCATTTGAGATTAGGGATAGTGATACCTCCAGTATCTCTTTAATTAATCAGTATTTTTAAAGCTATGTTTTTTGTATTTCCACATGAAGCTGAAAAGTGTCCTTACAAGATTTGTGAAGAATTGTTTTTTTAATCTTTATGGGGATTGCATCAAATCTTTAGGTTGCTTTTGGTAGGAAGGTCATTTTTATTATGTTAATCCTACTGATCCTTGAGCATGGGAGATCCTTCTATCTCCTGATATCTTCTTCAGATTCTTTTTTCAGTGTCTAAAAGCTTTATTATTCAAATTTTCACTTACTTGGTTAGAGTTATCCCAAGATACCTTATATTTTTGAGGCTACTATGAATGGTATTGTTTCCTTAAATTTTCTCAGTCCATTTTTTTATTCATGAAGACTATTGATGAATTTTATTATGAGCTATTTTTGTATTATGTTACTTTGCTGAAAGTGTTTATCAGTTATAGGTGTTTCCTAGGGGAAGTTTAGGTCACTTATGTATGAAATCACAACATCTGCAAATAAAGATATTTTTACTTTTTCCCTTCCTATTTGTATTTCCCTTCCCTATTTGTATTCTCCTTCAGTTGTTTTATTGCTATAGCTAAGGCTTCAAGTATTATATTGAATAAGCATGAAGAGAGTGGGCAACCTCACTTGTCATGTTCCTGATGTTAGTGGAAATACTTTGAGTTTCTCTCTACTTAGATTGATGTTGGCTGAGCCTACCAATTTTGAATGTGTATAATGTTTAGATGTTTCTGTATAACATGTATAATTACTAGCCTCTTCCTTTATCACTGAAGGAAATTGTGGATCATTTTCCATTCATATGAAAAAGCAGAATGTCCAATGATAAGGTCAGTGTAAATCCATGGAAACCCAAGGAGCACCTTTGCAAGCTAGGAACTCAGCAGGACAATTTGGAAAACTTTATTAAAATCCATTGTTTTTATATTTCTTTTCAGAAAAGAAAGAAAAGATCAGGCACTGAATGCTCTCCTGTTGACATTTGGAATGTGGCATGTTGATATATTTTTGGCTCAGGGCATTTATTACCTTGTGGCATTTTGCCTCAGCTGTTCCTCTGCACGAACAGATAATATACTGCATAATTAATTCAACGCAAGCCTGCCAGTGCCACACCTGGCTGTTTAAAAAAATACAGAGCACAGGTACTCAATCCTTTTAAAGGACTAAAATCATATTGAAGTAATTAGAAATACCAAATCAGAATAAATTAGGTAGCATCAACACATACAACTTGCTTTTCAAAGGTGGAATTCAAATTAAATGTAGTCACACATTTGAAAATTAACCTAAATTACTTACTTCTTATCAGGAGTCATTGAAGGGACACCCTACCATGTGACACGGACAAGGAGAACTATAAGCAGTACTATTAAACTCTTTTCCAGGAAGTGTCATTCAAATGAACATCACATGTGATGGATATTCCCCCTGTTGTGTAGATGGTAAACTAAGATGTTTACAGATACCAGACTTATTTCCTACTACTGCTGAGAATTTCCATTCACACTGACTTATCAGTAAGTGTCCTAAACTGGCCAAAAAAATTTTCTGTAATTTGTTTCCAAACCAAACTGGGAAACCATCAGAGAATTTCAAAATACATGGCTAATAAAAGTTAAACATATCTAAGACAATTTACCCAACTTTCATATTTTGCTTTGATGTATATTTCATAGATAAACATAGATCAAGAATTCATAGAAATTAATACTTGGAACTTTTTCTTTCCCAAGTAAAGATGTCCTTAATCTTGGCACTCAGAACATTGTTATTTTAATGCTTCTCTAGACTTCAGAAAATCAATTCCTTCTCAGAGTTTAACTGTTCTACCAAAAATTGCAGTTTCTTATTGAGATGGAGATATGATAGAGTGGAAGGTGGTAAAGAGCACAGATACTGCACCTCTGAAGAACTGCTCTACAGCTACATGCCTGGGACATTCCTAACCACATTTTTTAGTCTCTGTTATTTTCCCTCTCATTGATTAATGGTTGCTTCTGCTACCTGAATCTGAAGCTTCTTATCATTTGTTTGACCTTTGGGGGGAATATAAAATATGTCACTTGGATGTGTCACTTATCAGTTGTTCTGTGATGTCTAAGCTGCCATTGTTTCTTCTTCAAGCATGTGTACAGGGCCTCAAAAAGCTCCATGGGAAACACACTGCCCAGAATTGTCCTAAAGACTGAGCAGTGAGTCAAATCTAACATTGGAGGCATTATTGAAATGGAAAGGGGGCATGATGAGCAGTGTGCTGAGACACCTGGGGCTTGCTATGGCAACCAGGCAAAATGCTTACTTTACAGGGACTGTTAGGCTCCTGCTTAAAGAGCACCTTGACTGGAAAGTGGACAGGCAAATTGGTGCTCACCATTGTATTCTCACTTTAAAAGACTTAAAGTGAATTACAATCTACAAATACTATGGCTGTTTTTATAATCTATGATTATATTCAATTGATGTGTACACATATGCATATAAACTCTTTACATGTGCTTATCCGTGATAGGACAGAGAGGGTAGGAACTGTTATTATTTATTTAGTGTGTTTTTGTATATGGTGTATATGTCTTAACATTTTAGTTAATTAATTTAAAATATAATTTACTCAACATCTACTAGGTGAGGTCACTGGATTCAAGCTGGAATATAATAAAAAATAAAAACCCTTACTTTTTACTGAAAAAGAAATAGGTAAATGAGTGCTATGTAACACTTGTAGTGGGAATATGTCAACAAACATAATTTTACATTTTTCAAAATGAACCTTGAATTGCAAATATAAGCTTAATGTATGGAATAAAAAGACAAGGATAGGTGGAGAAGTGCAGGACAAAACCAAAATCATGTGTTTGTAGCTGAGGTGTTTCTGAGCTAGGGGAGGTGAGTTAAAGAAAAGGACAAGATACAGCATTACTTTGAACGAAATGCTGAAAAGCTTGGTGACTTACTTGACATGCCCGGTTAAACATCAATAATGTTTTATGCTAAACAGCCAAGTATCAGAATAGAACTGTATTTTGAAAACTAACTTTGATTTTGCTGTGAGGGTGACTAGAGGCCGAAGGGACAGACGGCTGGGGCTTCAGAAAGAACAAAATACCGCGAAATGAACGTGTTGGCCCTGGGAATTGAGGAGATCAAACATATTTGAGCGCAGTTAACAGGTAAAATGATAGTGGGTGCACAGCACATCACAGTCAGTCATGAAGGGCAGTAGGGCATCTGTGCAGAGGTAGGCAGTAACTACAGAACACTAATAAACCAAAGTTTGGAACCTAGGATAGAGCCAGAGACAGAGATGTAGTCGTAGCCTATTTAAAGAAAGCCAGAACTCACTGATGTGATGTTGCTTAATTTAGTCTTACCAAAAACTGTATTAAGGCAAAAAAATTAAAAATAGAGAAATCTAGATATCCTTACATTTAACAATAAGAAAAAATACGTTTTTCCCCAAATGAATAAACCCCATCAAATATTTAAGATGATGAACTCAAGACCCTTGAGGGAAAGAAGAGTGAAAGAGACACAGATGTTTGAGCTCCCAGACTGTAGACTATTTATATAGAGTGTGGTCTGGGGAGACATTATAAATGTGAAGATCTCTAGAATCCCCATCATTCTGGTATTGGACAGAGCAGCTCCGAAGAAGAAGACAATATACACAAACTGAAGGAATTAATTAGGACAGTTCTTTGGGAATCAGAGCTCTTTGACAAAGACTTTAGTGGGGACATATGCAGCTGGGTGTTATGAGGATCTTTCGAGGGCTTTACACAGGGGAAGGAACATTTTTCCTTACCTGATAGGTAGCTAATTCTCTCACACTGAAAAGCATTGTTACAATAGTCAAAGATGGCATATACTAGAATACAAATACTATGTTAGCGAATCAGAGCATCTATTGAGGGATAAATTACTCAAAAAAAAAGCAACAAACACTGTCAATAAATTAAAAAACATATATATACTACTGCTTGGTTTTGAACAAATGAGTTAAATTTTATTGTATCTTGGACCGTGTTTCATTTAGAATACCAAAGAATGAAGAGACAGATTAAAAAACACAGAAATTTGAATGTGAAATGTAAAAGTAAATTGCAGCTTGACCAGTTATGCTACAGAGTGGATTCAAGTAATGAGCAATGAATTTTAAATTCTCAGTTATAGAGGGTGATAAAGCAAGAGTAAATTTATAAAAAAAATATTTTGTCAAGATCTTCCTCATCTTATTTGGACAGGTTAAGTCATTAGCAGAGAGTCTCACATATATTAGGGCTCAGTAGACATTTATAAAATTAATAATAAATAACTGGCATTGAACAACCAATGACTTTAGGATCTATATGATACCATACATGCATAGTAATATATTCAATACTAAACAACACTAATGTCAGTGTCCATAAAGATATTAATTTCTGTTGAAGACAGTTTTCTCTAGTAGAAAACATGATCTACATTTATAAACATGTTTGTCTCTAAATATACACCCACTTAAAATTTAATAGGAAGCATAGACTTTGATTTTATATTTATATATAAAATATATATACCATATGTATATACCAGTTCATGAGTTAAGCATGCTAAGTTAGAGTACACTAGACCACCTTCTAAAAGGTTTTTTTTTTAAGTTGATAAATTCTGTGTGTATTGTAGTAGAATTCAGAATATCACTGAGATAATTCTTGGAAAATTTCCCAACAACACAGCGGGGAGTACTGAAAGGACTTTTGGAATCCGAGGAATTAGTTTGAGAGTCAGACAGTATGTAATTAGAGTCAACATGTGCGGTTTGGCTGACATCAATGGTGATTTTCCTCACTCAGAATGTCAAGATCTTATTTATTGAAATTTCCCCAAATTTTGCCAGGATATGTAAGGAAAAAATAAAGATTTAAAGATGCAAGGGAAGTGGGGGGGGGGGAAGGGGTAGTGAAAAGACAGACATACACAAAGCAATTTGAATGTGAAATTTTAAAAATGAACTCCAGTTTTGACCTGTGATTTAGAGTGGATTCCAGTAATGATGCGGAAGAACACAGGAACCCCTAAAAATTTCCCCTCTCATATGGTCTTCTTAGAGCAGACTTTGGACACTCCCCCAGCAACATTTGTCTACAGCTAAAGCCAGCAGAGGTTTGACTCTGGCAGAAACGACACTGCAAACGTTCGAGCTGCTTCACAGACGTTGATGCCCACTTCTCTAATAAGGCTGTTTTTCAGCTCGCTGTCTTGCCTTGGGCAAGCACCAGCAGAATTAACCTGCTTGTAACCCGAGTTAGCCATCCCAAACATGGTTCCAGTGCCACAGGCAGAAATATTGAGACGCTTCTCCAAACCTCATAAAATAAAATCATAGCTTTATGGAAAGTTTAAGTGATTATAGTTTGAAGGCCCTGAATCTAGAAGTAAACACACTGCATATTTATTTTCCTGGATGGCAATACAAATCATCTCCAATGAGTAACTATCAACTTACATCGTTATGGATGTAAAAAAAAATAACTTCTCTTTGTTTCTCAGAGCATTAAGGAGTGAATCGATCTCTTACAATGATGAAGTATGGGGCTGGAGAGATGAAGCAGAGGTTAAGAGCACTTACTCCTCTTGTAGAGGACCTGCCTTCAGTTCCCAGAACCCTTACCTTTGGCTCACAACTACCTATAACTCCAGTTCCGGGAGATCCAGGGCCCTCTTTGGACTGCTACAAGCACAGGCGCATATGTGCTGACACTCATGCATACACAGAAAATAAAAAAATTGAAATTAAAATATGAAGTATAATGATCTATTATCCTTGAATTTTTATGTAGCATTAATTCATAAAGCATAATTTTAAGAGCTACTTAAAGGATATCTTCTCATGTGTTTGTTTGAATATCTCCTTTTATACCAGAAACCATCTGCCATGCCCAGAATCCCTGATGTTTCTGTTTAAATTGTCTTTCAAGGGTGTTAATGTATCAGAGATTTCTTGACCAGACATCAGTTCTCTCCTTGTATAATATTCAGAGCAAAGGAAAAGATTAGCCCATTGAAAACACAATAACTTTATTTTCACAAGGCTGACTAGCCTTTTGCCCTTCAAAATTAGTAAAATTTTGCCATTGTCTGTGGCCATCAACCAGGTCAATGAACCTGTTCTCAAAATCAGTATATATAATAACAACAAAATTAGCATCATATAATAAGCATCACATATAATAAACATCTACATATAATAAGCATCACAACATTAATGCTTCATGTGTTTGCTATTCATGCAGGTCAATGCATCAGTGGCCATTTGTACTTTAGACTAAGCTCTCACACATTTAAGATGTACTATGAGCAATGTCTCCAGATGTAACACTGGATGAAAATACTTTGAATTGAATAAAATCTCAGCAATTATTGCAGATTTAAGAGAAAATGTTTCTGCTGTATTGGCTAAATTCTCATAAAAGAACAAGAAACCCCCAACTTTTGTTTTCACATATATTGAGAAAAACATCAAAGATTTTCTAACAAATTATAACATTGGAAATTATGTTGAGAACCCAGAGAGCTGGACAAATAACAGAAAGTTCAGGGAGATGACTCCTGGGAATCCAATTTCCATGAAACAACACATGTACATGCATAGGCACACAC